>OU342592.1:15331402-15333658 GCA_910589645.1 Tinea semifulvella | reverse complement strand
AATTGTATACAGGTGCATCTCTGTGAGTTATATCCATTTCCGGCCTTAAAAACAGGTAAAAACCATCATTTGCAAAATTAAACTTTGAAAGAGTGTTCAATTCAGTGGTTTTTCGTAAATAAAACAAAAACTAGCGTGGTGACATATTGTTTTTTCTGCACCATCGGATGCGTCGTCTCGAAGAGCCCACCCCACAAAAAACTGCCTTTGTTGGCGTGAATACTCGCACGTGTGGAACCGAAAAACACTTTTCAACTTTTTGGGAAACTTTTTGTGTGGTGGGGGTAGACACACGTTTTTGATGTCAAATGGTCGGCGCTTTCCAGATTTTGTGGGCAAATAGTACGGACCCTTCAGAAGCGGTGAAACGAGTGTAGTACGAGGAAAAAAGGAAGAAAACTCAAAACACAGTTATAAAAAGTCAGTTTTCTCAGAAACTAAATCGACGACATTACTTTTTTATATCGTCAAATTAAAGCTGACTTCAAGGAGTACACTTCCAAAATTTTCGAAAATTTTCTGACTGCAAACCTGTTTTTACCGGCTGTTGGAAACGGGGAAAACAAAAAGTTTATGACTTACCTGCCCGTTCACTGCTTGCTGAGCTCGCCGCTGATGACTCCAGACATAAAATTAAAACTTCATTAGACAGGGAAATTCAAGACGAGTATAACAAATTATACATACCTGACTACAGCACCCGTGGACCGCAGCACCTGCAAAAAGAAAAGAAAACAAAGCAGTGTTAAAGACTCTAAGGGGCTTAGTTTTAAGTTAGTTTTAAGTTAGATTTAAGTATTGTATATTATTTTAAAATTGTATATAGTACTATTGACACAATTTGTTTATTGACAAATTTGTTAGAAATAAGGATTACTGTAGCTCAGGTTCAGTTGCTTTGCTTTTGCTACGAGCTGGACCACTTGTGAGTTTTTACGACTCACAAGGACAAGTATTATATATTTCGCTACACACTTTTCCACTGACCAAATATTATTATATACTATTGACAGTAACTATTTATTTTATTTTATAATAAAAATTGACATTTAATTAAACATTATAAGATATATATATATTTTACTCTTGACATTGACTGTATATTATTATATATTTTAACATTGACTTTATATTAGACGAGTCCTCTGACAAACGTAAACATGTTTGGCATCCGTACACCCGTAAAGTCGAAGGGTGCTGACAAAACGGACCCTCCAACCTCAACTGACCAATCGAGGGCTGGACCCTCAACGCAAAACGAGACCCAGAAAGTTAGAAGAAGCATAGGGGAATGGGAGGCCGGCAAGCCAGGCCCCCGGCCCAAGACCGCCACCTCCCCAAAGAAAATTGCTCCGACCTCTGCCTCTGGAACGAGGGCGAGGGTGGCTCCGGCGTCTGTGAGCCATGTAACACAGGCGGAGGCTCCCGAGAGCCCGCCAGAGCCGAAATTCGCAGATCGGGCAGCTGAAGCTAAGGCCTGCCTGATCAAGGCGAAGACGGCCCTGGGGGGCTCCAGGAACCTAAAGGCCGACATTAAACAGGATGTCACACAGGCGCTGGAGCGGCTATACGCCTTGGTAAAAGAGGCGGAGAAATCCAAGAAACCTGAAAGCGAAAAAGAGAAAGCGAAAGGGGAACAAATAAAGAGGGGCAAAAAGGAAGAAGAAACCACCGCAGAGGAGACGCCCACCGCGCTGATGCGTTCTCTGATGGAGGGTATGAAGGAACACGGTCGGCAAATGGCGGAGTGTCAGTTGCACACTGCGACATTGGCCGACCGACTCCAGTCGTACTCCCCAGCGCCGCAGCCGGAGAGCGCACCAGCGAGGAAGGCGTCCTACGCAAGTGTGGCCGCGGGTCACCCTCGCGCGATGCACTCGATAGCGATATCGAGCGAGGGTGACACCAGCGGCCAAGTGGTGGAAAAGATAAGAGTGGCAGTGGATGCTAGAAAATCTGGGATAAGGGTTGAGAGACTCAGAAAAGTCAGAGACCAAAGGGTCATTTTGGGCTGCACTACCAGGGAGGAGATTGGGAAGGTGGTGGACACAATCAAGAAATCCGGTTCAAACCTCTTGGTGGAGGAGGTTAAGAACAAGGACCCGCTCGTGATCCTCAGGGACGTCATGTCCTATAACACGGACGAGGACGTCCTGACGTCCCTGAGGACCCAGAACGGGCCTCTGTTCCGAGACGTGCCGGAGGAACAGCTAAGAGCCCAAATCAGGTACCGGCGGAAAACGAGAAACCCGCACA
>OU342592.1:15316402-15326402 GCA_910589645.1 Tinea semifulvella | reverse complement strand
ACGTCATGTCATATAATACAGACGAGGACGTCCTGACGTCACTGAGGACCCAGAACGGGGCCTTGTTCCGAGATGTGCCGGAACCAGAATATAGAGCCCAAGTTAGGTACAGAAGGCAAACTCGGAACCCGCATACCTGCCACATCGTACTACAAGTTTCGCCGAAATTGTGGCAGCGTTTAACAGGTGCAGAACGCGTTCACATCGACCTCCAGCACGTGCGCGTAGCAGACCAGTCGCCACTGGTACAGTGCTCGCTCTGCCTCGCGCACGGGCATGGAAAACGCTTCTGCACCGAGACTGAAAAGGTGTGCAGTCATTGTGGCGGCTTGCACCTGTGGACGCAGTGCCCCGACCGCCTGGCTGGAGTCGAACCCACGTGCCGCAACTGCGTACGTGCACAAATGAGTTCCACAAATCATAACGCCTTTAGTGTGGACTGCACGGTGCGGCACAGATGGGACGCGATAGCCAGGGCGAGCGTGGCATACTGCTAAAGGCGTCCCGGGTGCAAGGAAGTTGAAATTGTGTGTGTGGTTGTCGTTGGGACGTGGAGATGGGGCACCTCTCCTTCGCCAGCCTCATCCCGTGAATTGTCGTCACTATTATGGAATAGGTAAACAATTTATTAAGGAAAATTGCATATGGCGGGGCGGGTGCCTTTTGGTCAAGGGACCCCTCACACTTTGGAAAACACACACACCACATTGACATTGACAAACTTAAATTGCGGGAAAAGTTCTAAACTCCGAACAAATAAAAATACAATCCAAAAACTTTAATGGCAAAAGTAACAAACTGTAGAAATTATCGAGTAAAGAAAAACTAATAAATTAAGTAGTACATAAGATTTATGTTACATGTATATAATAAATATATATTTGGTAGCATATAAATATAAGTTGTAAAAAGTTAACATAGCCATATAAGTTAGACCGTATTTAAAATGTATGTTATTGTATGCCTTAATTCAAAACTGTAAAATTATCAATTTCTTAAATATTAATAAAACATAAGAAGTCAGAAAATAAAAGAAATTATAGAAGAAAACAAAATAAACTCTAGAAATTAATAATAATAATTGCATATTGTTAAATTCAAATTAGATTTATAAATTTTATACACTAATAAATTAGTAAACATGTTAAGAAATGATAGGGCATATAGAACGTAAAATAAATTATATAAGCTAGCCACACTATTGGTACCTATAAATACTAACAAACAAAAAATAAAAAACTAGATAAAAGATATAACAAACGCGACAATAGTCTCTGACTAAACTATACGTCAGAGGACAAAAAAAAAAAAAAAAAAAAAAAAAAAAAAAAAAAAAAAAAAAAAAAAAAAAACCTAACCTAACCTAACCTAACCTAACCTAACCTAACCTAACCTAACCTAACCTAACCTAACCTAACCTAACCTAACCTAACCTAACCTAACCTAACCTAACCTAACCTAACCTAACCTAACCTAACCTAACCTAACCTAACCTAACCTAACCTAACCTAACCTAACCTAACCTAACCTAACCTAACCTAACCTAACCTAACCTAACCTAACCTAACCTAACCTAACCTAACCTAACCTAACCTAACCTAACCTAACCTAACCTAACCTAACCTAACCTAACCTAACCTAACCTAACCTAACCTAACCTAACCTAACCTAACCTAACCTAACCTAACCTAACCTAACCTAACCTAACCTAACCTAACCTAACCTAACCTAACCTAACCTAACCTAACCTAACCTAACCTAACCTAACCTAACCTAACCTAACCTAACCTAACCTAACCTAACCTAACCTAACCTAACCTAACCTAACCTAACCTAACCTAACCTAACCTAACCTAACCTAACCTAACCTAACCTAACCTAACCTAACCTAACCTAACCTAACCTAACCTAACCTAACCTAACCTAACCTAACCTAACCTAACCTAACCTAACCTAACCTAACCTAACCTAACCTAACCTAACCTAACCTAACCTAACCTAACCTAACCTAACCTAACCTAACCTAACCTAACCTAACCTAACCTAACCTAACCTAACCTAACCTAACCTAACCTAACCTAACCTAACCTAACCTAACCTAACCTAACCTAACCTAACCTAACCTAACCTAACCTAACCTAACCTAACCTAACCTAACCTAACCTAACCTAACCTAACCTAACCTAACCTAACCTAACCTAACCTAACCTAACCTAACCTAACCTAACCTAACCTATCCTAACCTAACCTAACCTAACCTAACCTAACCTAACCTAACCTAACCTAACCTAACCTAACCTAACCTAACCTAACCTAACCTAACCTAACCTAACCTAACCTAACCTAACCTAACCTAACCTAACCTAACCTAACCTAACCTAACCTAACCTAACCTAACCTAACCTAACCTAACCTAACCTAACCTAACCTAACCTAACCTAACCTAACCTAACCTAACCTAACCTAACCTAACCTAACCTAACCTAACCTAACCTAACCTAACCTAACCTAACCTAACCTAACCTAACCTAACCTAACCTAACCTAACCTAACCTAACCTAACCTAACCTAACCTAACCTAACCTAACCTAACCTAACCTAACCTAACCTAACCTAACCTAACCTAACCTAACCTAACCTAACCTAACCTAACCTAACCTAACCTAACCTAACCTAACCTAACCTAACCTAACCTAACCTAACCTAACCTAACCTAACCTAACCTAACCTAACCTAACCTAACCTAACCTAACCTAACCTAACCTAACCTAACCTAACCTAACCTAACCAGCGGCTCTGATCCGATCTGTTTTATATGTTTGTGTATCTCCTGGGATGCGGCTGCTCCCTCCGGTCAACTCAGCAGCAGCTGATGACAGTTTTCTCAGGAGGAAACACTATGTACAATCTGTTGTAGCACTGTTTAACCGAATGTTTTTGTTGTTTTGTTTTGATGTTTCTCCTGGGATGCGGCTACTCACTCCGGTCAGCTCAGCATCAGCCGCTGGTGACAGTTTACCTCTGGGGAAACACTACAATGTATTGGATCACTGTGTTTAACGGAATGTTTGTTGTTGTTTGGATATTGCCGTTTTAACCTAAAAAAAATTTTTGATTTCGTTTTGGCCTCCTGAGTTTATCAATTTATGGCTCTTTTCGGCCGTAGATTTATAATTTTCCTCACAGTGAGCACTCAAATGCTGGCTCCACACACATTTGGTACATAAAACGTCGCTCAGACACATCCAAATATGGACGGTTTCGCCATACACTTTTCCCACTGTTTTTCTTCAGGTTTCACAATAATTTCATAATTTCGACATTAAATAATTAATGAATAATATAAAAATAATAATAATAATACGGCACAGCACAAATTGAGGTCAGAATTCGATAATTTGGTTAGCAACGGTTGTTTTATGTCCGCTCGCGTTGACGTAGGGTCAGAAGTTGGCGGGGCACCGAGTTAGTCGCAGAGAAGGAACTATACTGCTACTACTACCACTACTACCGGTTCCCTTATCTTATCCCTTAGGCTCCTTCGGGACACCGGAAAAGATAACAAGGAACAGAGGACGTGAGGAAGGATAAACAGGATAAACAACACCTATCTGGACCCGGAACCTGGACTCTGCAGCCGCTGACCGAACCGAAGGACCTGAAAAACAAAAACAAACAAACAAACTATCATTTCAAACAAAGCAAAGGAAATTATCATCATAGTTGTAGTTGGAACCCTTACCTGGACTGACTAGAACCTGGACCCTGGACCCTGCACCCTGCAGCCGTAGACTAAAGAAGAAAGCTGGAAAATAAAGAAAAATTTGTTATTATTATTATTGTTATTATAGTTGTGGTTGTTAGAGACACTAAGGTGTAATTAGTTTTAAAATTAGTATTAAAAAAAAAAGAGGTCATATTAGGTCATATTATATCATACACCTGAAAAAGGAAAATAGTTATCATTAAGTGTTAGTGTAAGGTTGGTTGACTTAATTTTAGGCTAGGTTAAGCTAGATATAAGTTAGAATAGTAAATAGTATTATAAGATTTTAATAAAAGAAAAGACCAAGACAAAGATCAACCTGCCCGTTCTCACACAGAGACACAAACATATTAGGCCCAGGCAAAATGTCGGGTAAGCAGACCAAAACGACTCGACCGGCCACCGCCACACTCAGCCAGGTCCAAAGGAAGCCCAGGTCAGACTGCCAGGGGGAGAGGAAAGCAAAACTATTAGCAGCCATCGAGACCACTTCCCCGGCTCCGGTCCCTGGGGGCTCCCCCCAGAGGCAGGCGATGCCGGGGGCGGTCCAGACCTCCCCCGCCCGAGTCGACCAGGGCACTTTTCATGAGACCACTGTCGCGGGGAGCCTCGCAGTAGCGGCACGACTGTCCCCGACGACCCGGGACAGCCCAGATGTGGTGGTCATGGCCCCGCCGTCCTCTGGCAGCGCTCCCCGGCTCAGCCCAAACCCCCGCGGCGACGGCGGACTCGCGACCGCGGCGGGCCGGGCCGGGACAGCAGTACAGAAAGCCAAGACGGCCCTGGAGTCCAAGGCAGCGGGGAACCTCAAGCGCGAGGTGAGGGAGGAAGTGGTGGAGCACCTCCACTTCCTCCATCAGCTCGTCCTGGAGCTCGTGGACTCCAGGAACAGAATAGAGTCGGAGCTTGCCCGATGTAAAATAGAATCAGGCAGGAGCTTGGATACCATCCGGGTAGTTCATGCCAAGAAGTTGGAGACTCAGGTGGAGCGCTACGAGGAGTACGCATCCACCGTGAAGGACCTCGTGCAGGCGGTGGAGCTGACACGGCGTACCGTGGGCGGGTTCGGGACGCTGGAGGATGTCCGGGAGCTCAAGGACTGCGTGGCCTCGAGCTGCCGGATGCTCTCCGGCGCGGCGGACTGCGCCTCGGTACTGGAGGACGTCCGGGAGTTGAAGACCATCGCGGCTGACACGTACCGCGCGGTCTCCTCTCGGACATATGCAGAGATAGCAGCCGCTCCGCCGCCGCCGCCACCTGCTCGCGCTCCCCAACACTCCGTCGTGGTGGCGTCCTCGGACGGTAACGATACCGGGGAGGACGTCCTCAGGAGAATAAGAGGAGCCGTCGACGCGCGGGCCACTGGTGTGCGTGTAGATAAGATCAGGAAGGCACGCAACCAGAAGGTGGTGATAACTTGCTCGACCGTGCAGGACGTCTCGGCCATCAGGGACCGGATACGAAGCGGCGACGCGGCCCTCCGGGTGGAGGAGCTAAAGACCAAAAGGCCGCAGGTCATAATCCGGGATGTCCTGGAATATAACACGGATGAGCAGTTAATAGAGTCCCTAAAGACACAAAATCCGCACGTGACACAGGGGCTGGGCAAGGAGGACCTGACAGCCAGGGTCCTCCTGAGACGCAGGGCACGTAACCCGCTGGAGCGTCACATAGTGCTGGAGGTCACTCCGGCACTGTGGAAGCGCCTGACTGCAGTGGGATACGTGCACGTAGACCTGCAGCGTCGCCCGGTGTACGACCAGTCGCCGCTGTTGCAGTGTATGCGCTGCCTAGGTTACGGACACACGCGGCGGTACTGCAAGGAGACCGCGGACGCGTGTGGCCACTGTACCGGCCTCCACCAGCGAGCTGAGTGCACCTCCCGTAAGGAGGGACACCCACCAGAGTGCCGAAACTGCGCCGAGGCCGGCATAGCGGACAGGGCGCACACGGCTTTCAGCGGTGACTGTCAAGTGCGGAAAAAATGGGACTCTATAGCGAGGTCCCGAGTCTCCTACCATTGCTGAGGGCACCTCGGGAAACAACACATCAGGAGGGCGTCGGACGAACTCGGGGAGCCGGCGATGTCTCAAGTTCCTGCAGGTCAACCTCCAGCGGAAAAAACTCGCGACTGCGGAGTTGATGCTGGAGGCGGCCCGAGGCGGAGTGTCAGTGGCCCTGGTGCAAGAACCCTACACGGGCAGCACGGGCGAACTGGCACAGCCCACAGGAACCAGGGTGGTGCAGACATCTGGAAACAAGGAAAACCCGGTCAAGGCGGCCATAGTTGTATTCGATGCGGGGATGCAGCTGGTCCAGGACCAAACGCTCATCTCCGCAAACGTGGCCGCCGTATCCATAAGGACTGGGTCCACCACCCTAGGCATCGTTTCGGTCTACTTCGAGGGGGACCCCAAACCGCTGGAACCCTACCTCGAGGGACTACAACGGGTGATCGAGAAACTCGGCACCCGGGTCATAGTCGGAGGCGACATAAATGCCTGGAGCCCCTGGTGGGGCAGCCCAACAGAAGACCATCGCGGTGCAGACTATTGCAACTTCCTGCACGGCATGGACATGCACATCCTTAACGAAGGCGACACACCGACATTCGAGACTTACCGAGGAGGGGCTCTGTTCAGGAGCTGCGTGGACGTGAGCGCGTGCTCCTCCACCCTACTGGGGAGAGTGACGGACTGGAGGGTGGAGAGAGATCTTATATCCTCAGACCACAACGCGCTCGCTTTCGGGCTGCTCCTGAGCGGACCTCCTCCTGCAAAATTAATAAAGGGGACAAAATTATTTAATACAAAAAAATGCAATTGGGACGATTTTCGGACAATATTTGGGGAAAAATTAGAGCAAAAGCTGGCAGTCTCGGATGTCCAGAATATAGAGTCGCCTATCGAACTGGATGCAGCAGTGCAGAGCTATACCGAATGCGTAAGGGAAGCCTGCACTGCGTCCATGCCGAAAATGAAGCAGGATAGTAAGTTGCGGCTACCGTGGTGGTCTGAAGAACTGGATGCGCTGAAAAAGTCTATGATTACTAAAAAGAGGCGCATCCGGTGTGCTGCTCCACACAGAAGGCAACATGTCGTCGACAAATACCTCGAGGCAAAGGACATTTATGAGCGGGGGGCAGCCGACGCCCAGACGCAGAGTTGGAAGCAGTTCTGCTCCAAACAGGACCGAGAGAGCTTGTGGGACGGCATATATAGGGTCATCAGAAGAACGTCCAAAAGGACGGAAGACCAGCTCCTCAAGGACGTAACCGGAACCACTTTGGACCCGGCCCGGTCCGCAGAGGAGTTGGCAGAGACATTCTTCCCACTGGATGACCCTAGCTCGGACAACCAAGAGCATGCCGAGGTGCGACTTCAGACAGAGGGGCGTAGCCCTTCATATCCGCGGGAGGACGGTCTGCCGGACGACCCGTCGTTTACAGTCTCGGAACTGCAAAAGGCCATGTTATCATTCAGCCATAAAAAGGCCCCGGGACTGGACGGGTTTACGGCGGACATATGTGTGGCGGCAGTCGGGAGTGACCGGGGCGTATTTTTGGCAATCGCCAACAAATGTCTGGCCATCGGTCACTTTCCGACACAGTGGAAACTGGCCGTCATACGCGTCCTCAGGAAACCCGGAAAGGAGGACTATGCACACCCCAAGTCGTACCGACCCATAGGCCTCCTATCGGTGTTGGGGAAAATCGTGGAGAAGATGATGGTAGCAAGAATCCAGTGGCATCTTCTTCCGCGACTCAGCCCTTGCCAGTACGGCTTTATGCCCCAGCGCGGCACCGAGGACTCCCTCTATGACACAGTGGCACACATAAGAAAAATGAGGAATAATAAAAAAATTGTTCTCATGGTGTCGCTTGACATAGAGGGAGCCTTCGATAACGCCTGGTGGCCAGCCATAAAAAAGCAACTGCTGAACAAGGGTTGTCCCCCAAACCTGTATAAAATGGTAGTAGGATACTTCGAGGACAGGAAAGTTCTGGTACGCTACGCGGGGGGCGGAGTACACAAGGGGGACCACAAAAGGTTGTGTCCAGGGTTCCATTGCTGGGCCAACATTTTGGAACATTGTCTTGGACCCCCTGCTACGCGAACTAGAGTCCCTCGAAGTATACTGTCAGGCGTTTGCGGACGATGTGGTTCTCATCTTCTCCGGAACGACGGGAGCCTCCATAGGGGAGGAAGCTTCACGCATCCTGGACATGGTCTACGACTGGGGGGTCCGAAATAAGTTGAAGTTTGCACCGCATAAAACAAATGCAATGGTGCTTACTAAAAAACTGAAATACGACCCCCCTGAGTTGACCATGGCAGGAGTGGAGGTACCGCTGGTGAGTGAGGTCAAATTATTAGGACTAATAATAGACCAAAAACTCACCTTCAACTCTCATGTCACTTACATCTGCAAAAAAGCAGCTAATATCTACAAGCAACTGGCATGCGCTGCCAAAGTGACATGGGGGTTGAACCCGGAGGTGGTGAGAACCATATACGTCGCAGTGATAGAGCCCATAGTTCTGTATGCCGCCGGTGTGTGGTATCCGGCTGCGAGCAAATTGATGACTCGGAAGCAACTGGATACCATACAGCGGGGTTTTTCGCAGAAAATCTGTAAGGCGTACAGAACAGTATCGTTACATGCGGCTCTAACCCTGACAGGACTGCTTCCACTAGATCTGCGCATTCTCGAGGGAGCCCGCCTGTATGAGCTGAAGCGCGGGAGACCGCTGGAGCAGTTAGCGGACAGGCAGATGGAGAGACGAGCCGCATACACGGAGGCGCCACACCCGGCACAGCACAGGCCACCCACCTACCTGAGCCTGGATGATCTCGACGCCCGGACTCTGGACATCCACAACGTAACCGGGCCGCACATCTACACGGACGGTAGCAAGATTGAGGGCCGTGTGGGTGCGGCTCTTACCTGGTGGATCGACGGAGAGGAGGTCCGATCCTCCAGGCTCCGGCTGGAGCCCTTCTGCACGGTATTCCAGGCCGAAATGCTCGCGCTGCAGCGCGCTGTCCAGCAGGTGCTGGCGGGGACGGAAGCGGTGGTCAACATATTCAGCGACTCTAGATCGTCGCTGGATCTGCTGGCCAGCGCGTGGACCTTCCACCCTATGGCGGTCGCGGTGCAGCGCGACATCAGGGCACTGCGTGCGGAGGGGCGGGATGTCCGGTTGTTCTGGGTGAGGGCGCACGTCGGCACGCCCGGCAACGAGCGGGCCGACGAGTTAGCAAAGCAGGCCGCTCTCCATCTAAAAACAAAGCCTGATTACGACCAATACCCGTTGTCGTACGCAAAGAAGCTCATACGGGAAGAAACAGTAAAAATATGGCAACAACGCTACTCGGATGGGGAGACAGCCGCCGTGACCAAGACGTTCTTCCCGGACGTGAGGGTGGCGAGGGCTGTCGTTCTGAGGGACGGTTTTGATTACCGCAGAACGCAGCTCTACACTGGTCACGGGGGTTTCTCCCAATATCTACATCGCTTCAAATTGAAAGACAGCCCTGCCTGCATTTGCGACCCTACACGGGACGAGAGTGTGATACACTTGGTCACCGAGTGTCCCGTGTATGGTCGCAAAAGATACGAATTAGAACATAGCCTGGGCATACAAATAAGCAAAGGGAACCTTGGGAAAATAATAGCAAATAAAAACACCAGACCAAGGTTCCTAGAATACGCCATGGAAATTGTGGAACGGGCAATAACGCGAAATAAAAATTAAAAATATACCAGACAATTGACTCCGACTCTATCTCGCCGCCGCCGGGTCGCCGGGCGTCTCCCTGGGTGTCGCTGGGACCGCGGATGAAGCCCGCGGTCGTCGGGGCTTCTTGGCTGTCCCAGGATCCAATATCCAACCCGAACAAGCACGAGGGTTGGATAATTCACAGCAAGAAGCCCAAAACACTAAACAAAATGACTCTACTTCCGCGGTGACAGTGACAGTTGGGGGGCGTGGCCGCCGCCGAACGGGGACGATGGGCGCGGAGTCAATTGTCTGACAGTCATAATTAACTGTCTTGGTCTTTAAATTTAAATTTAAATTAAATATTGACATTATGTAATGAATTATTGTAATTATTTTTTATTTATATTTTAAAATTATTTTCCTTTTGACATTCGCATAATATTCTATAAGTATAACATTAATTGTAATAGTAATTTAGTATAAGTTAGACATTATATTTAGTTTGTAAG
>OU342592.1:15101402-15301402 GCA_910589645.1 Tinea semifulvella | reverse complement strand
CTCGGGCCCCTCAGGTGGTCAGGAGGGCAGCGTATTGCCGCCTCCTGCGCTGTCTTCTCCTCTGGCGGAAGGGAGGGGCGTTCGGATCTTCTTCCCGCTCCCGTTCCGCCGCCTCCTTCTGGAGCATGGCGTGCTCACAAAAGGAGGCCACAGCGTCCCAAGACGCTTCGCTCGCTACCATCGATTTGACTACCGATGGTAGCGAGAGATCGCGTCCCACCTGATTGACGAGGACACTGCGGAGCATGCTCATCGCGGAGCAATGCTCTAGGACATGTTGCGCAGTGTCCTCGACGTTTTCTCTACATGCTAGGCATGTGGTGGTCGGCTCTCGTCCGATGCGACACAGATATCTGCCGAAGCAACCATGCCCCGACAGTACCTGCGTCATTCGGTAGGAGAGCGACCCGTGCCGCCTGTCCACCCACCGTTTAATAACGGGTCGGACTGCCTCGACAGTCCTGCTTCCAGCCGTGGCATATCTCAGCCTTCTTCTCCACCGCTGCAGCAGGAGCTGTCGGGCGAGGAGCTTCCGCGCGCGCGGCGGATGGTCTGTGCGCCTGTGGTAGGCCTCAGCCCAGACCACCGCCTCTAGGTCCCACGGGGGGGACGCCGCCAGCAGGCAGGCCGCATCATGGGAGATGGTGCGGTATCCTCGTATCACCCTGACGGCCATAATCCGCTGCGGTCTACGCAGCAAAGCGGAATTATGGCGCGCCAGGGTGTCAGCCCATATCGGGGCCCCGTAGAGGGCCATGGACTTGACCACTCCCAGATACAGCCTGCGGCATCCCACATCTGGTCCGCGGACGTTGGGCAGCAACCGCCCGAGGGCGGAAGCCGCGCCGACCAGCCTGGGGACCAACTGCGCAAAGTGCGCGCGGAAGTTCCAGCGGCCATCGAGGACGAGTCCCAGGTACTTCATAGTGGACCCGACCTCGATGCGGGCGTCGTCAACCGTGATGCCGGCGCCCGAAGGCGGCGCGCGCCGGGGGCCGTGAAAACACAAAGCCTCCGACTTGTGCAGCGCGACCTTCAGGCCCAGCATCCGTATCCGACCGACCACCACAGTTGTGCCAACTGCTGCCAGTAGGGCAGACTCGTTGTAGTCCTCCGCCCGGGCCAGGATCAGCGTGTCGTCTGCGTAGCAGGTCACGCTGATGCCCGGGAGGAGTGCACCCCGCAGTACCCAATCGTACCCGATGTTCCACAGGAGCGGACCAAGAACCGATCCCTGCGGAACACCGCGCTTCATCTCCCTCCTAACGATGTTTCCGCATCGCCCCTCAAAGACAATGTGTCTGTCACTCAGGTAGGACCCGATTACCTCTTGCAGATAAAGAGGCACTCCATGATATCGGAGCGCCTCTTTAATGCAGCCCCAGGGCAAGGAGTTGAAGGCGTTGGCGATATCAAGCGATACCGCCACCGCGACTCCGCCCCGGGCAACCGTCTCTTCCGAGAGGGCCTTTACTCGACCAATAGCGTCGATGGTCGACCGGCCCGCCCGGAATCCGAACTGCATTTCACTCAAGTCGGGTCCCACCGACGTCATGTGCTCGACGAGTCGACGAGCAATTATTCTTTCGAATAACTTGCCGATCTCGTCGAGCAGCACGATGGGGCGATACGCAGAGGGAGAGTCTGCGGGGCGCCCTGCCTTCTGCAGGAGCACGAGTCTGCCCACTTTCCACTGGAGGGGAAACCTTCCCGACTCGAGACACTGTTGATACAGTCTCCCGAGCCGGTCCCCGAGGGCTTCTAAGGCCAATACCCAGGCCCTGCCAGGTATACCGTCAGGCCCAGGTGCAGTGTTGCGCCTGAGCTTAGCGACGGCGGAGACGAACTCCGCGGGAGTCACTTCCGGCACCGCAACCCGGACAACTTCCCCCGCTCGAGCCATGAACGGGGGCGCGTGATCCGCTCCCTCCACAGGGAAGAGGGTGGACACGACGCTGTCCAGCAGTTGCGGCTGGAGACTCTGGGTGAGAGGAGGCGCCCATGCGCGGAGCCTGCCACGCACCGAACGGTACGGGCGGCCCCATGGGTCGCTGTCCAGAGTCGCCAGCAGTTCGTCTCGGGCCTGAGTCTTGGCCTTGCTGATGGTCAGCTGCAGCTCCTTCCTGAGCTCTCTGTAGGAGTCGTACAGCTGAGCCTCGATCGTGGGGTCGCGATGGCGACGCCTTCGGTGTCTGGTGAACCGACGACGAGCCGCGGCACACAGCACTCGCTGCGCGGCGATCTCGTCGTTCCACCAGTACACTTGCCTCTTCGGAGGTCGGAGCCGAACTCGCGGCATGGACGCGTCGCACACTTGCGTCATGGCGTCCTTAAACCATTCGGCTCCTTCCTCAACGTCTTGTGGCTCGCCACCGGCCACCCACGACCGCACGATCGAGGCTTCCACCAGCAGGTCTCTATCGAGACGCTTTAAAGCCCATCGGGGAAAGGCAGGGGTGTGCCCTCCAGGACGGCGAGGACTCGAGGCTGTCGGCGAGGTGGAGACGTCGAATCTGATGTAGCGATGATCCGACAACGTCTCCACCTCGTCCAGAACCCTCCAGCCGCGAGTCCAGCGTGCGACAGACGGGGACGCGAACGTCACATCCACAATTGACCCGCCCTGCTGTCGCACACATGTGTTGACCGATCCGCGGTTCAGTACACCCAGACCGGCCATCGCCGTCCATTCCTCCAGAGCCTCGCCGCGAGGGGTGGTCCTGGGGGATCCCCACGCCGTTGATTTGGCGTTGAGATCGCCCAAGACGAGCACGTTTCCGGACGAGAATCGACCGATAACTCGGTCGATCTCGTCGAGAAACGCCTCGAAGTCGGCGAGGCTTCTGTTGGGAGAGAAATACACCCCTACCACAAGGGTTTCCCCCCACAACGCCGCCACGAAACCTCTGCCCCTCACCTGGGATACGAGGGGCAGGGAGTCCGCGACCTGGCGCTTTATAAGGACCACCGAGCCCACAAGGTCCCCCAGCCAGTCGGTGGATCCGGGAGGGACAAAATAGGGCTCGGCGGCCACGGCCAGCTCAATCGACCACTGCGCCATGCTTTGGATCAAGAGATCCTGGGCACTGGCGCAGTGGTTGAGGTTCGACTGGAGGAGGCGATGATAACCTATACTGGAGGCACTATTATCATCGCCTCCTCAGCCTGGGCCGGTTGGGCCGGTGGGGCTGCCGCCGCGAGCGGAGTATCCACGGACATGGCGACGGCCGCCTGAGTGGCGATCGTCCCCATGCCCCTGACTTTCTTGGTCTGAGGGCACCCTTGGGCCCCCAGAACGTGCTCCGCCTTCTTGCCCTCCGCGGCGCACAGAGCGCAGCGGGGTGCAGCCGTGCAGGCCGCCCTCTTATGCCCCGGCTGCCCGCAACGGAAGCAGTCCGCAGTGCGGTCCACCCCGGAGGGACAACGGGCAGCAGCGTGCCCCACCATGCGACACCTAAAGCATCGCATGGGTTTCGGCACAATCGACACTACCCTCGCCGAAACCCAGCCCACCTTGATGCGGCCCGCCGCAACAACCCGGTTGGCAGCAGCCACCGGACACCTCACGTGTGCCGAGGAGGACCCGTAGTCCGCGACGCGGATCTGGCTGACCTTCACGTCAGCTTCCGCGCACTCCCCGGCACCCGCGACGGACGCCGCCACCTCCTGCGGCTCGACCGAGTCGTCCAGGCCGACGACGCGGAACTCCGCGCACTTCATCGGCCTGGTGACACGGACGAAACCGTCCAGCGGGAAGACTCCACGAATCTTCTCGGCAAGGGCGTCAGCCTTGCCACCGCTGGAGGCCCCCGCGATCTCCAACATTCGCCCCCCCGAGACGGCCTGCCGGAATTTAACCGAGGGGATGTCGAGCTCCGCGAGGTCGACACCCCTCTTGGCCTGGTCCAAGACGGCCTTATAGGTCGCGCCCTTGGCCAGACCTTCCGGCGTGATCGTTATGATCACCGCCGTTGTACCGGGGGGGCGCGGGCGCCGCTCCCTGGCTTTCTTCGGGGGCGCCGGTGCTGGAGCAGCCGCTGGCGCCGAAGGAGCTGCCGCGGACCGAGCCGCCTGCCGCTTCCTTTTTCTTCTCGTGTTCCGAGACACCACCTCGGACCACGTCTCCGGACCAGTGGTATCTCGGAGCCTCTCTGTCGGCAGTGGAGCCGACGCGCTCGCCGGAGGCGGCGGGCCAACATTATGTCGACCCAGAGGAGGGCGGACAGGCCTCGTCGGGACAGCGCCCAGATCCCTTCTCAGGGAATCGACGCTGGCCTCGATCTTCTTCCCGAGGAAGACCGTTAAGGTCCTCTCCAGGGACGACGCCAATTCGTCGAACCGGGAGAGGCTCGGTACCTCCGGCTCGTCCGCCCTGCTTCCGGGTCGCGTCCTCGGCGACGGAGGCAAGGGCACCTCTTCAGGGCGGGGCCTAGGAGAGGAAGGAGGAGGAACCACCACTTTCCTCAACTCCCTCAACTCGTCCTTGAGCTCTGCCATCTCCTTACGGAGATCTCCGTGTTCGGCGGTCAGCCGGGCGTTCTCCGCCCGAAGCCTTTCGACTTCGTCGGAGGCCGTCCGACTCCGCAAATCTTCGAAGATCTCCGTCATGGAGACCATAGCCTCATTTAGGGCCCGGACATAGGTGCCCTTGAGGTTAGTGCTCGTCCTGGCCACGGTTTCCACGGACTCCACGTCCGTGCGAAACCTCTCCAGGAGAGCACTGGGGTCCTCCCTCGTCGCCGCCACAGGTTTCCGGGCTCTCAGCATGCGAGCACTTGCCGACATCTTCGAGACCTCCTCCTCGGCCTCGAGCTGCAGCTGCTCCCTCTTCTTCTTCAGGTAGGTCTCCTTGGCGCGGGCGAGGCCAACGTACTCCCCGGTGGTGGGGGGTCTGCCTCTCCCGCGCTTGGCCACACCCAAGCTCCTGCTGGTTGACGGCGTCTCGCTGTCGTCCGCCGAAGAGGACGACAGGTGCTCCGCCATGACGCGCTTGGCAGGGCGGCGGACAGAGGCATCACTCCAGAGCCTTCCGCTCAGTCCCTCCTGCGCTGTGACGCCGACCGCCACCGGGTCGTCCGTCACCTCGATGAGGTCATCCTCACTGCTGCTGGCCGGTGCGCGTGCAGACGCGGCCATACTCTTCGTCTCCTCGTCCTTTTGTTTCTTGCGATTTTTCATGTTAGGTCCCACGAGTAAGAAACTTTGGGTATTGACTCAAAACTGAGTGCAGCTAACGACAGGTCCACCTCCCTGCCGTTGAAACCCTCTCGCGGCTGCACAACACACTTAGGGCTGAGGGATTTTTATAGTGGTTTTTAAGTCACTTCCACTTGGGCCGGGCGGTTAAGCCAAGCCCGTCGTTTCCCTGCTGGGGCTGCGCGAAATCGTAAGACGTGACTACGCTTCCGCACAGCCGCAACAGGGAGCTACGACCAACGGTGGCCGGAAAGGTAACACCTTCCCGAACCTGTCCGACTGCGCAACGCACAGCCGGACCCGCCGCTATTCCCCCGCTAGCAGGGGCGCTTCGTGAGGGTCGCTGCGACCCTCCGGATTGTTCCGCGGAGGCCGAAAGGTGCAATGCCCCTTTCGCCAGTCCGACTGCACAGCGGCACAGCCAGACCCGCTCTCGCCCAAAGGCGGACGGAAGGACACATCAGTGTCCCCCGTATTTCCCACCAACGACGGGAAGGCTAGGCCTTGCCCGTCCGCCTGACTGCGCAACCATCTACACAACATCAATATATAACAAGTATAATAATTGAGCTGTGCTATGGCTGCGCAGCCAGACCCGCGTCCCTCCCCAAGATCTGGAGAGACTACACTAGTCCTTGAAATCTACACAGAATACAAAATATGAGCCGAAAATACTTTAAATTTTGTTGGCGGAGCGCGTAGTTCCGCCACTATCCCCCATCTGCGGCAACACACACCTGCTAGAGCAGGTGGGTCCGCAGAGGGGTGATTGTAATTCTGTGTAGACCTCAAGGCATGTGCGTGCTTACTCCCTGTAAGTAGTTACAGCGAGAAGCACGCACATTCCCTCTTCCGTGGTCGAGACCACCCAACCGACCGGTGCGGCCCATTCGCCTCTCTGGGCATCGGGGCCAGCACCGAGCTCATTCGCCCCCCTAAGGACTCTGGGGGCATCGGAGCTGCTCTCCGCACCAACCGCCAGACTGGAACTTGGCAGTCGGTGCTCGTCTTCGTACCGATGGCCTGACTGTTTACTAGGCAATCGGTACTCCCCTCTCTTCGGCAGCCAGATTGGGACTAGGCCGCCGAAGACTCCCGACGCCCCTTGGACTAGAGTCCACCAAGCGGACGCCGGGGAGCTCATTCGCCCGAACTGTCGACGGCATCGGAGCTGGCCCACTGCCACTGGCAGAATCCTTTTCCTGACTCTTACAGGATCCCTGGATTTTGGGCCTACAGGAGTGGTGGTATTCTTCAGCCGCCACCACACGGCGCAACCTAACCTAACCTAACCTAACCTAACCTAACCTAACCTAACCTAACCTAACCTAACCTAACCTAACCTAACCTAACCTAACCTAACCTAACCTAACCTAACCTAACCTAACAACAAGTATAAAAAGTATTTTTTCTCCGCTACAGACTTTCCACTGACCAAATATTATTATATACTATTGACATTAACTATTTATTTTATTTTATAATAAAAATAATAATAATTTACAAATTGACATTTTATCAAACATTAAAAGATATATATATATATTATTTCTGACATTGACTATATATTATTATATACTTTTAATTTTAACATTGACTATATATTATTATACTAGACGAGTCCTCTGACAACCGTAAACATGTTTGGCATCCGTACACCTGTAAAGTCAAAGGGTGCTGACAAACAGGACCCTCCAACCTCAATTGACCAACCGAGGGCTGGACCCTCAACGCAAAATGAGCCCCAGAAAGTAAGAAGAAGCATAGGGGAATGGGAGGCCGGGAAACTGGGTAGCCAGCCCAAGCCTGCCACCCCCCCCAAGAAAGTCGTCCCTACCTCTGCCTCTGGAACAGGGGCGCGGGTGGCTCCAGCGCAGGTGAGCCGGGCGTCGGCGGAGGTTCCCCGGAGCCTGCCAGCACCGAAGTTCGCCAATCGAACGGCCGAAGCAAAGGCCTGCTTGGTCAAAGCGAAGTCGGCCCTGGCAGGTTCCAGGAACCTGAAGACAGACATCAAAGCTGATGTTACACAGGCGCTGGAGCGGCTGCACGCCCTGGTAAAGGAGGCGGAGAATTCTGGACAGGACGGAAAAGCAGAGACACCTAAGAATGAAAAGAAGGAAACTAGCATCACTGCAGAAACGGAAAAGGAAACCACCACAGAGGAGACGCCCGCAGCGCTGATGCGTTCTCTGATGGAGGGTATGAAGGAGCACGGTCGGCAAATGGCGGAGTGTCAGTTGCACACTGCGACATTGGCCGACCGACTCCAGTCGTACTCTCCAGCGCCGCAGCCGGAGAGCGCACCAGCGAGGAAGGAGTCCTACGCAAGTGTAGCCGCTGGTCACCCTCGCGCGATGCACTCGATAGCGATATCGAGCGAGGGTGACACCAGCGGCCAAGTGGTGGAAAAGATAAGAGTGGCAGTGGATGCGAGGAAAACTGGGATAAGGGTTGAGAGGCTCCGAAAAGTTCGAGACCAAAGGGTCATATTGGGCTGCACCACCAGGGAGGAGATTGGGAAGGTGGTGGACACGATAAAAAACTCCGGTACAAACCTAATAGTGGAAGAGATTAAGAACAAGGACCCGCTCGTGATCCTCAGGGACGTCATGTCCTATAATACGGACGAGGACGTCCTGACGTCCCTGAGGACCCAGAACGGGCCTTTGTTCCGAGATGTGCCGGAAGAACAGCTTAGAGCCCAAATCAGGTACCGGCGGAAGACGAGAAACCCGCACACATGCCATATAGTCGCCCAGGTCTCTCCGCTGATGTGGCAGAGACTCACAGATGCAGAACGCGTCCACATAGATCTCCAGCACGTGCGCGTGGCAGACCAGTCCCCACTGGTCCAGTGCTCGCTCTGCCTCGCGCACGGGCATGGAAGACGGTTCTGCACTGAACCCGAAAAAGTGTGTAGCCACTGTGGCGGCTTGCACCTGTGGACGGAATGCCCTGACCGCCTGGCTGGCGCCGAACCCACGTGCCGCAACTGTGTACGAGCAAAGTTGACAACCACTAATCACAATGCATATAGTGAGGACTGCACAGTGCGGCATAGATGGGACGCAATAGCCAGAGCGAGTGTGGCTTATTGCTAAAGGCGTCCCAGGTGTAAAGCTGATATATGGTGTGTCTTTCGACATCGATGTGCATCTCCCCTCCGCCGGTCTGAACCCTATAGTCACTTAAATTGTCTATCACTATTATGAAAATAGTCATCCAATTTAATAGTCAAATGCAGCGGTAGAAATGCGGAGCGGGTGCCATTAAAGTCTCACACACTATTATATACACACTTATACACACTCATCTATTGACAATTTAACTGCGGAAAAAGTTTCTCAATTTCGCAACACATTTAAAATTGAAATACCATCCAGAAACTTGAAGACAAAGCAAGGTAACTAAAACTTAAGTAATTGTCGAGAAATACAGAACAGAAATAAATAAAGTAGTAGAATAAAAAAATTATGTTATAGTTATATAAAAATTATATAATTTTGTAGCATAAAATATAAGTTATAAATTAAGTTAATGTTAAGCTAGTCTAGTAAGTTACATTGTATTTAAATTGAATATAGTTTAAACATTGTAAACATTGTAAATATTTAAAATAGCTTAAGAGTTAATGCATAAAACCAAAAGACGAGAAAAAGAAAACATTTATATAAAATCCTTGCAAATAAAATTATTATTAAATGTATAGATTCAGATTTGTTAGATAAGAAAAAACTACTCTGCTTATTAATAGGCATAATATATTATAAAATTAAACTATATAAGATGTAGGTACCTAGTACAGCTTTCACAGCTGACCCAAAAATAAAATATTTAATAAGAATATACTAAAGACGGGATAATAGTCTCTGACTAAATCTTACGTCAGGGGACAAACAAAAAAAAAAAAAAAAAAAAAAAAAAAAAAAAAAAAAAAAAAAAACCTAACCTAACCTAACCTAACCTAACCTAACCTAACCTAACCTAACCTAACCTAACCTAACCTAACCTAACCTAACCTAACCTAACCTAACCTAACCTAACCTAACCTAACCCATCATCACCACAACCAAACACCACCAGCAGACCTGAGAGAGAAACCGCACAGCAACACATAAACAGTGAGTAGGAACTTTAAGTAGTGCTAGTAATGGTAGTATAGTGTAGGACAGTGTTAGTTGTTTAAGTTAATTGTAATCGAAATTGTTAGATAGATAGTGAATAGTGATAAGAGAGATAAGATTGTAATATTGTTGTCTTGTCCTGGTATTGCCTGCTCGGTACCTCCCATCAGGTTCAGGCATGTCTGGCAGGCAGGGAAAACCATTACGACCGGCCACCTCGGCCTCGGCACCCGGCTTAGGCCCCAAAAGGCCCACAAAGGTCGACTGTATAGGGGAGAAAGGGGTAAAAATAAAAACACCCGAGACTGCTCCTTCGGCTCCGGCTTCTGGGACATTACCCCAGATTCTAGTGACGCCAGGAGTAGCCCGCGCCTCCCCCGCTCGAGTCGACGACGACGTGGGCACCTTCGGGGAGATCAGCGTGGCGGGCACTTTTATTGCCCCCAGCAGAGTCTCCCCGGCCCAACAAGACAGCCCAGCCTCGCCGGGTGCGGCGGACATACAGACAGCCCAGGCCGCCCCGTCTCCATCCTGCACCAATACACGGCTCAGCCTCGACCCCAGAGCGGCCGGTGGACTCGCCACCGCCGCGGGCAGGGCCGGGGCCGCGGTACTGCAAGCCAAGACGGCCCTGGAGTCGAAGATGGCGGGTAACCTCAAGAGGGAGGTGAGGGAAGAGGTGGTGGAGTGCCTCCACTTCCTCCAACAGCTTGTGCTGGAGCTCGCCGACTCCAGGCACAGGATGGAGACGGAACTAGCACGACACAAATTGGAGGCCGGTCGTTCTATGGAGATACTACGAGTAAACACGGCTAAGAAACTGGAGACCCAAGTGGAGCGCTACGAGGAGTATGCGTCCACTATGAAGGACCTCGTCAAGGCGGTGGAGCTCACCCGGAGTACAGTCGGAGGGTTCGGCATGTTGGAGGACGTCAAGGAGCTGAAAGCCGCAGTAACCGAGAGCTGCCGGACGCTCTCCTCGGCCGCCGACTGCGCCACGGTGCTGGAGGACGTGCGTGAGTTGAAGACTCTAGTGGTGGAATCGTGCCGCGCGACCTCCGGCCCCCTGACATATGCCCAGATGGCCGCCATCGCTCCGCCGCCGCCACCGCCTGCTCGCGCGCCGGCTCACTCGCTGGTGGTGGCGTCCTCCGACGGTAATGACACCGGAGAGGACGTCCTTAAAAAGATTAGGACCGCCGTCGACGCGCGGGCCACTGGAGTGCGCGTGGATAAAATCCGCAAAGCGCGCCACCAGAAGGTGGTGGTCACCTGCTCGAATAGACAGGACGTTTCGGCTATCAAAGGTCGTCTGTTGGGCTCCAGCTTGGCCCTACGGGTCGAGGAACCCAAACAGAGAAGACCTCAGGTCGTGATCCGAGACGTCCTAGACTACAACACCAACGAGCAGGTAATAGAGTCCCTTAGGAAGCAGAACCCCCACATCACCGGGGGGCTGGGCGAGGAGGACCTGGACGCCAAGGTCCTCCTGAGGCGCAAGGCACGTAACCCGCTGGAGAGGCACATAGTGTTGGAAGTGGGACCAGCGCTATGGCAACGCCTCACCGCAGCGGGTCACATACACATTGACTTGCAGCGCCGCCCAGTCTACGACCAGTCGCCACTGATGCAATGCATGCGTTGCCTCGGGTACGGCCACACGAGGCGGTTCTGTAAAGAAACTGCGGACTCGTGTGGACACTGCACCGGCCTTCACCAGCGTGCGGAGTGCACGAAAAGGTCGGAAGGACATCCACCCGAGTGCAGAAATTGTGCCTCTGCCGGCATAGCCGATAGGGCACACACTGCATTCAGCAGCGACTGTCAAGTACGAAATAAATGGGACTCTATAGCGAGGTCTAGGGTCTCCTACCACTGTTGAGACGGGCCCCTCGGGGAACACATTAGGACGGCATCGGCATACCTCGGGGAACCGACGAAGCCTTAAGTTCCTGCAGGTCAACCTCCAGCGGAAGAAACTTGCCACGGCAGAGTTGATGCTGGAGGCGGCCCGAGGCGGAGTGTCAGTAGCCCTGGTTCAGGAACCGTATACGGGCAACACGGGCGAACTGGCACAGCCCGCGGGAACCAGGGTGGTGCAGACCTCTGGAAGCAGAGAAAACCCGGTCAAGGCGGCGGTAGTAGTGTTCGACTCGGGATTAGAGCTGGTCCAGAACCAAACGCTCATCTCGTCGAACATTGCAGCCGTCCACGTACGGACCGGGAGTCGCACCACCCTCGGCGTAGTGTCGGTATACTTCGAGGGCGACCCCCAGCCGCTCGAGCCCTACCTCGAGACACTGCAACGTGTGGCCGAGAAACTCGGCACCCAAGTCATCGTGGGGGGCGACATCAATGCCTGGAGTACCTGGTGGGGTAGCGCAGTAGAAGACCATCGCGGCGCAGATTACAATGATTTCCTGCACGGCATGGACATGCACATCCTCAACGAGGGCGACACACCGACATTCGAGACTTACCGGGGGGGAGCTCTGTTTAGGAGCTGCGTGGACGTGACCGCGTGCTCGACCTGTTTAGTAGGGAAGGTGGTGGACTGGAGAGTGGAGAGAGATCTCATCTCGTCCGACCACAACGCGATCGCGTTCTCGCTGCTCCTGAGCGGACCTCCCCAAAATAAATTAATTAAGGGGACAAAAATTTTTAATACTAAAAAATGTAACTGGGGAAATTTTAGAACTATTTTGGGGGAAAATTTTGATTTTAATAACCTGGTGGTCTCGGGAGTCCGGAATATAGAGTCGCCCGTTGAACTCGATGCTGCAGTGCAGTGCTATACTAAATGCATAGAGGAAGCCTGCACTCAGTCCATGCCGAAGCTGAAGCAGGACAGTAAGCTGCGCCTGCCATGGTGGTCAAAAGAACTGGATGCACTGAAAAAGATAATGAATACAAAGAAGAGGCGCATCCGGTGTGCTGCTCCACACAGGAGGCAGAATGTCGTCCAGCACTATCTCGAGGCAAAGGCCATCTACGAGCGGGCGGCAGCCGATGCCCAAACGCAGAGTTGGAAGCAGTTCTGCACCATACAGGATCGAGAGAGTCTATGGGATGGCATCTATAGGGTCATCAGAAGAACGTCAAAAAGGACAGAAGACCAGCTCCTTAAGGACCCGACGGGCACAACTCTGGACCCGGTCCAGTCGGCGAGGGAGTTGGCGATGATGTTCTTCCCATTAGATGACCCTAGTAGCGACAATACGGAGCATGCCGAAGTGCGACTCCGTACGGAGGGACGTAGTCCTTCTTATCCGCGGGAGGACGGTCTGCCGGACGACCCTCCATTTACAGTCCCGGAGCTGCAGAAGGCAATGTTTTCATTTAGCCCCAAAAAGGCTCCGGGACTGGACGGGTTTACGGCGGACATATGTATGGCAGCAGTCGGAAGTGACGGAGGCATTTTTCTGGAAATTGCCAATAAATGTCTGTCCATAGGTCACTTTCCGACACAGTGGAAGCTGGCTGTCATACGCGTCCTCAGAAAACCCGGCAAGGAGGACTACGCCCATCCAAAGTCGTACCGACCCATAGGCCTTCTCTCGGTGTTGGGGAAAATTGTGGAGAAGATGCTAGTGGCAAGAATCCAGTGGCATCTTCTACCACAATTAAACCCTTGCCAGTACGGCTTCATGCCCCAGCGCAGCACCGAGGACTCCCTCTATGACGTAGTGGCACACATCAGAAATTTAAGAAACAATAAAAAGATTGTTCTTATGGTGTCACTCGACATAGAGGGAGCCTTCGACAATGCCTGGTGGCCGTCTATTAAGAGGCAACTACTGAGTAAGGGATGTCCCCAAAACCTGTACAACATGGTGCTAGGGTACTTCGAGAACAGAAAGGTCCTGGTTCGCTATGCGGGGGCAGAGCATTTGCAGGAGACTACAAAAGGTTGCGTCCAGGGATCGATAGCCGGACCAACCTTTTGGAACATCGTCCTGGACCCCCTGCTCTGCGAACTAGAGGCCCTCGGAGTATACTGTCAGGCGTTTGCAGACGATGTGGTTCTCATCTTCTCCGGAACGAGCGGGATCTCCATAGGAGTGGAAGCCACCCGCATCCTGGACATGGTCCACGAATGGGGGGTCAGAAACAAGTTAAAGTTTGCACCACACAAAACAAACTCTGTGGTGCTTACTAAAAAACTTAAGTATGACCTCCCACAGCTGACCATGGCAGGAGTGGAGGTGCCGCTGGTGAGTGAGGTCAAGTTATTGGGTTTAATAATAGACCAAAAACTCACCTTCAACCCCCATGTCACCCATATTTGCAAAAAAGCAGCAAATATATATAAGCAGCTAGCTTGCGCTGCTAGGGTGACATGGGGCTTGAACCCGGAGGTGGTGAGAACCATCTATGTCGCAGTAATAGAGCCCATAGTGATGTACGCCTCCAGCGTCTGGCACCCCGCTGCAAGCAAATTAATGGTACGAAAACAACTAGCTACCATTCAGCGGGGTTTCGCACAGAAAATATGCAAGGCGTACCGAACAGTATCACTAAATGCGGCTCTAACCCTGACAGGACTGCTCCCATTAGACCTGCGCATCCTCGAGGGAGCAAGGTTGTATGAGCTCAGGCGTGGTAGATCACTGGAACAGGTCGGGGACAGGGAGATGGAGAGAAGGGTCCCGCACACAGAGGCGCCACACCCAGCACAGCACAACCCCCCGACTTACCGGATCTTGGAGGATCTCGATGCCCGAACTCTGGAGCTCTACAATGTCACGGGGCCGCACATCTACACGGACGGCAGTAAGATTGAGGGCCGTGTGGGTGCGGCTCTGACGTGGTGGAGCGACGGAGTGGAGGTCAGGTCCTCCAAGCTCCGACTCGAGCCCTTCTGCACAGTGTTTCAGGCGGAGATGCTCGCGCTGCAGTGCGCAGTCCGGCAGGTTCTGGAAGGGACCGAAGCGGTGGTCAATATTTTCAGTGACTCTAGATCGTCACTGGATCTGTTGGCCAATGCAGGCACCTTCCACCCTATGGCCTTCGCGATGCAGCGCGACATTCGAGCCTTGCGTGCGGAGGGGCGAGACGTGAGGCTGTTCTGGGTGAGGGCGCACGTTGGTACGGCTGGGAACGAGCGTGCCGACGAGTTGGCCAAACAGGCCGCTCTCCACCTGAAAACAAAACCGGATTACGACCTGTATCCAGTGTCCTACGCTAAGAAGCTCATACGACAACACACCGTCCAACAGTGGCAAATGCGTTACTCGGAAGGAGAGACAGCCTCCGTGACCAAGACCTACTTCCCAAGTGTAAAGACAGCAAGGGACTGCGTTCTGAAGGATGGAATAGACCACCTCAGAACGCAGCTCTACACTGGTCACGGAGGTTTCTCTCAGTATCTCCATAGGTTTAAGATTAAGGACAGTCCTGCCTGCATATGCGACCCTACACGGGACGAAAGCGTGTTACACTTGGTCACCGACTGTCCCGTGTATGGTCGCCAAAGATATAGCTTAGAACAATGCCTGGACCTGAAGCTTACTGTGGATAATTTGAGTATAATCATTAAAGACCACAGTAAGAGGGAGGTATTCTTGAAATTTGCTATATCAATTGTAGAGCAGGCAATACAGAGAAACAAAAGTTAAAATTATGGAAGTATTAAACTGTGATTATATTGACATTATTAAATTTAGGGTATTAGATTAAGTATTATAAGATATGAAAGTATTAAAGCAAGTTGGAAGTTAGTTGGAAAAAAGAAAGTCGGCTCTGACTCTACCTCCTTGTCTCCGGTCGTGTTCCGGGGAGGCCTCAGGGGTGTTCACTGTGGGTTGTTGATGGATCCTGCGGGCGGCTGGGTTCTTGCGAAACTGTTACACAACATCTATAACACAGAAAACCAATATACAAGGACCCAAATGCAAAAATTAGTAGAGTCCATCGCAATTCACGGTGAAATTGACATATTATGGAGAAAGCAACTTTGGGGTCTCCCTATTGGCTGTCGACCGGGGATAGGGATGGGAAGCGGAGTCGACGTACCTACTGACGGAGGTGGGACGCGCTCTGCGCCCGTTTTGCCGCGATTTTGCGTAGAGCGGCGAGCGCGGAGCGCGGCCTAATCTCTTTCATATTGAAGATATTGGTTTTTAGAATTGTTGAAGGAAAGAAGAGGGAGAAAAATTTTGACATCCAACTTGTTAAATTTGTTTAATACGATTAATTATATTTATTACTGTTATTATTTATTCAATTACTACTGTTATTATTTTGTAATTAGTTTTTAAAAAATTTTGTCTTTTATTATTGATTAATTTTTATATATTTATATTGTAGTTGTATACCAAAGAATAGCTAATAAGGTTGTGCTGTCCAAATTCTGTATAAATTGTTTGTTTTGTGTAATAATAATAATTTTTATTGATTTGACATTTAGGGAATATGATTATATTTTATTATTTTTGAAATTAGTTTTAAAAAAAGAATTTGTCATTTATTATTCATTCTATTTTCTGTATATTCATATTGTAGTTAAACACCAAAGAATAATTAAGGAATAATTACATTTAGATAATAGGGTCGTGGTGTCCAATTTATATATAATGTTTGTTTTGTGTAATAATAATAATATATTATCGACATCAAATTTTTTAATATGATTCACTATATTTATGACTGTTATTTTTAAATTATCACTTTTTATTATTTTTGTAATTAGTTTCAAAAATTTTGTCTTTTAAGGTTTTAAGGTGTGAATTTCTATATAATCTATTTGTTTTGTGTAATAGTATTGTATTAATTTGACATTTGTAAAAAAAAAAAAAAAAAAAAAAAAAAAAAATGATAAAAAAAAAAAATTGACATCAAATTTGTTTAATTATTTTATTTTGTATGTGTTATTGTATTTGTATATAATATGACGTCAAAATCGGGAAAATTCTTTAGTATAATCTTGCAATCGAAATAATGAAAATCAGTTCTAAATAGTCTCCGACCCGCATCGGAGGTGACTAGAGAGGATGGGTTTTTAGTGAGTAAGAATCTCACACTACCCCTTGGGGCGACGTGTCGGGTACACAAATTGTTCTGTACACGACACGTCAGCTCAAGGGGTGTCTTTTGAAGATTTTCCCTAACCTCTATAAAAAAAAAAAAAAAAAAAAAAAAAAAAAAAAAAAAAAAAAAAAAAAACCTAACCTAACCTAACCTAACCTAACCTAACCTAACCTAACCTAACCTAACCTAACCTAACCTAACCTAACCTAACCTAACCTAATGATGAACAACATGACCCGCCGTTCACTATGGTAGAACTAAGGTCCTCGGTGGATTCATTCAACCCTAAGAAAGCGCCAGGAGCCGATGGATTCACCGCCGATATTTGCCGACACGCCATTCAGAGCGACCCGGAATCTTTCCTTGCCCTGACAAACAAGTGCCTGGAGTTAGGGCACTTCCCCAAGACCTGGAAGGTAGCAACGGTGGTAGCCCTACGGAAGCCTGGAAAAGACAATTATGCGAACCCTAAGTCATACAGGCCCATAGGGCTGCTACCGGTGCTTGGAAAGATTCTGGAGAAAATGGTGGTAGGTAGACTGAAATGGCACCTACTCCGCAATATCAGCCCCCAGCAATATGGATTTATGCCCCAGCGCAGCACCGAGGACTCCCTCTATGACCTAATGAATCATATACGCGAAAAAATAAATGAGAAGAAATTAGTGACAATGATTTCATTGGACATAGAGGGAGCCTTCGATAATGCCTGGTGGCCTGCGATAAGGGTGAGGCTGGCGGAGGAAAGGTGCCCCATCAACATCAGGCGGTTGATGGACAGCTACCTACAAGATCGGCAAATACATCTCAGATACGGCGGCGTAGAACACACCCGGAAAACGAGCAAGGGGTGTGTTCAAGGATCCATCGGCGGTCCGATTCTCTGGAACCTTCTCCTGGATCCACTGCTAAGGGGGCTTGGACAGCGGGGAGACTACTGCCAAGCCTTTGCGGATGATGTGGTCCTAGTTTTTCACGGCGATACGGCGCGTACAGTACAGGAACAGGCCAATGCCGCACTCGCGTATATTCGGGAGTGGGGTGTCAGAAATAAGCTTAACTTCGGGCCACAGAAGACCAAGGCCATGGTTTTAACCAATAAGTTAAAGTATGACACACCACTCCTGAGCATGGGCGGGGTCGGCATTGACCTGTCCCAAGAAATTAAAATTCTGGGGCTCACTATTGACAGTAAGTTGACGTTCAACGCTCATGTTGCCGATGTGTGCAGAAGGGCGTTGAACGTCTACAAACAGCTGTCCAGAGCCGCCAGAATAAGCTGGGGCCTCCACCCAGAGATCATTCGCCAAATTTATACGGCGACGGTGGAACCAGTTGTACTGTACGCAGCCGCTGCCTGGGCAGGTGCCGCTGAGAAGCTGGGAGTGCAAAGGCAGCTCGCCGCTGTCCAAAGAGGATTTGTACAGAAGTTGACCAGGGCATACCGTACCGTCTCCCTCAATTCGGCGCTAGTGCTGGCCGGGATACTGCCCCTCGACCTCAGGATACGGGAGGCTGCTTCCCTGTATGAGGCCAGGAGGGGAGTACCGCAGCCAATACTGGCGGGCAGGGAGGTGGAAAGAGTCGTTGCATATGCCGACACTCCTCATCCGGCGGAACATATGAGCCTGGAGTTCATGTGTCTGGTAGACAGAGAACAAGTCGACCAGCAAAACGACCAGCAAGCTCGAATATATACTGATGGCAGCAAGATTGGGGGCGGAGTCGGAGCGGCATTATCCGTATGGAATAATGTCGCCGAGACGAAATCCCTCAAACTTAAGCTGCCATCGTATTGCACAGTCTACCAGGCGGAACTCCTGGCCATATGCAAAGCCACGAGGATAATTTTAGACAATGAATGGAAAAGTTGTGGCATATACAGCGACTCACGGTCTGCCCTGCAATCAGTTGTCAACAATGGCTCATCCCACCCCTTGGCGGTGGAATCCCGCTCGAACGTACGAGCCGCACGCCTCCAGAACAAGGAGATATCCCTGTTCTGGATAAAGGCCCACGCCGGTCTGGCCGAGAACGAGCGGGCTGACGAGTTAGCAAAGGAGGCCGCGCTCAATACAAAACGAAAGCCGGACTACGACCTGTGTCCGGTCTCATTCGTCAAGCGGCGAATTCGAATGAAATCGCTTGTCGAATGGAACCGGAGATACAGGTCGGGTCACACCGCCGGCATAACCAAGATCTTTTTGCCGGACGCGTGCGAGGCCTACAACATCGTCAGACAGCTCGAGCCGACCGGCGTGGTTACGCAGGTACTTACGGGGCACGGTGGGTTCTCCCAATACTTGGCAAGATTCAAGTGTAAGGAGAACCCATCGTGCATTTGTGATCCAGGCGTTGAGGAAACCGTACCTCACGTGCTGTTCGAGTGCCCAGCCCACTGCCATGACAGACAAACTGCGGAGTATATTCTGGACTCTAAAATAAATGACCGCACAGTAAGCACAATTTTCAAGGACAAAAGCAAGCGAACTGAACTTGTAAAATTCTGTACAAAAATCGCACTTAAAGTTATCAATAGAAATAAATAGTATATGTATAAGTTATGTTGCCTGTATATAATAGTATATATCGAGTCACCATAACAAATAAAAATGTATAGTTGTTAAGTTTAGCTGTAAGTTAGTTTGTACCTTTAAATTGTAAATGTTGCATGCCTAGCTATAAGTCTCCAAAATGTATAATGTTTAGATATCTCTATGAATATGATGGGAAAAAAAAAAAAAAAAATAAAAAAAAAAAAATATAAATAATAATAAAAGTCATTGACAATAATAGCATTGTGTAAATGTAAATGCAAACTAAGTGTGTAGTGAAATATAATTATATAGAATAAGAATATAAATTTAAGTAACTGTATGTAAAAATAATAATAATAAAATAAATATGCATGTAGCCCCAAAATAACCAGCACTATCGCTGAATAGTAGGAAAAAAAAAAAAAAAAAAAAAAAAAAAAAAACAATAGAACCGATCACAAAAGAAGTCAAACAAGCTCTCTGAAAAATCTATTAATCAGAGGATTTATAAAAAAAAAAAAAAAAAAAAAAAAAAAAAAAAAAAAACCTAACCTAACCTAACCTAACCTAACCTAACCTAACCTAACCTAACCTAACCAAACAACCAAAGGGTGTGTTCAAGGATCCATCGGCGGTCCGGTTCTCTGGAACTTACTTTTGGACCCACTGCTGAGGGGGCTTGGACAGCGGGGAGACTACTGCCAAGCCTTTGCTGATGACGTAGTCCTAGTTTTTCACGGCAATACGGCGCGTACAGTACAGGAGCAGGCCAATGCTGCCCTCGCATATGTTCGGGAGTGGGGTGTCAGAAATAAATTGAACTTCGGGCCACACAAGACCAAGGCCATGGTATTAACCAATAAATTAAAGTATGACACACCACTTCTGAGCATGGGCGGGGTCGACATTGGCCTGTCCCAAGAGATTAAAATTCTGGGGCTCACTATTGACAGTAAGTTGACGTTCAACGCCCACGTCGCCGACGTGTGCAGGAGGGCGTTGAACGTGTATAAACAGCTGTCCAGAGCCGCCAGAATAAGCTGGGGCCTCCACCCGGAGATCATTCGCCAAATTTACACGGCGACGGTGGAACCAGTGGTACTGTACGCAGCCGCCGCCTGGGCAGGTGCTGCTGAAAAGCTGGGAGTGCAAGGGCAGCTCGCCGCTGTCCAAAGAGGATTTGCACAGAAGTTGACTAGGGCGTACCGAACCGTATCCCTCAATTCGGCGCTGTTGCTGGCTGGGATACTGCCCCTCGACCTCAGGATACGAGAGGCAGCGGCCCTGTACGAGGCCAGGAGGGGAGTACCACAGCCAATACTAGCGGGAAGGGAGGTGGAAAGGGTCGCTGCATATGCCGACACTCCTCATCCGGCGGAACATATGAGCCTGGAGTTCATGTGTGTGGTAGACAGAGAGCAAGTAGACCTGCAAAACCAGCAGCAGGCACGCATCTATACTGATGGCAGCAAGATTGGGGGCGGAGTCGGAGCGGCATTATCCGTATGGAATAATGTCGCCGAGATGAAATCCCTCAAGCTAAAGCTGCCATCGTATTGTACGGTCTACCAGGCGGAACTCCTGGCCATATGCGAAGCCACGAGGATGATCCTAGATGGTGTTTGGGAAAGCTGTGGCATATACAGCGACTCGCGGTCCGCCCTGCAGTCTGTTGTCAACAATGGCACATCCCACCCCTTGGCAGTGGAAGCGCGTTTAAACCTGCGTAATGCACGTATCCAGAACAAGGAAGTATCTTTGTTCTGGATCAAGGCCCATGCCGGTCTGGCAGAGAACGAGCGGGCTGACGAACTCGCAAAGGAAGCCGCGCTGAACAACAAGCGCAAACCCGACTACGACCTGTGTCCGGTCTCATTCGTCAAGCGACAAATCCGAGCGAAGTCGCTTGTCGAATGGAACCGGAGATATAAATCGGGCCATACCGCCGGCATAACTAAAATCTTTATGCCGGACGCGTGCGAGGCTTTCAAAATCGTCAGAACGCTCGAGCCGACTGGAGTGCTTACGCAGGTGCTTACAGGGCACGGTGGGTTCTCCGAATACTTGAATAGGTTCAAGTGTAAGGAGAACCCATCGTGCATCTGCGAGCCCGGTGTTCCAGAGACCGTGACCCATATTTTGTTCGAGTGTCCAGCCCACTGCCACGACAGACTCTGTGCGGAGAATATTCTGGACTTAAAGATTGACAAAGACTCCGTATGTAAAATATTTGCTGACAAAAGCAAAAGAACTGACTTAATCGAGTTTTGCACAAAAATAGCAGTTAAGGTTATAAATAGAAATAAATAGCATATCAAAGTTATGTGCCTGTATATAATAGTATATAATAGTGTTATCATAACGTAAAAATAGAATAGAAAATAAGATAAGTTAAGTTAAGCTAATTTTAAAAGTAAGTTTCTAAATTTTTTGCATGCCTAATTTAAGTTTTTAATTTTCACCTGTATCTAATCTAAGTATTTCATTTTCATTTACTATCTATTGATTGTTTATATATCACGCTCATAATCAAATAGTAGCCCTTATCATGTACAGTAGATCACATCATGCTATTAAAATACACTTTACGAAAAAAAAAAAAAAATAAAAAAATAAAAAAAAAAATAAAAAAAAAAAAAAAAAAAAAAAAATAAAAAAAATAAAAAAAAAAATAAAAAAAATATATATATATATATATATATATATAATATGTAAAGTGTAAACCTTTTTAGCTTAACTATTACTAGATAAATAGGCAGGAATAATCAATAAATAAAGAACCACCTTCAGCACTTGTGCTGCACCCGCAATAAATAAAAGCAGATGATCAAAACCTTAAGATCGAAAAAATACTCTCTGAAATAAAAACATCAGAGGACAAGTGAAAAAAAAAAAAAAAAAAAAAAAAAAAAAAAAAAAAAAAAAAACCTAACCTAACCTAACCCAAACCAAACCTAACCCAAACCAAACCTAACCCAAACCAAACCTAACCCAACCTAACCCAAACCTAACCTAACCCAAACCTAACCTAACCCAAACCTAACCTAACCCAAACCTAACCTAACCCAAACCTAACCTAACCCAAACCTAACCTAACCCAAACCTAACCCAAACCTAACCTAACCCAAACCTAACCTAACCCAAATCTAACCTAACCCAAACCTAACCTAACCTAAACCTAACCTAACCCAAACCTAACCTAACCCAAACCTAACCTAACACAAACCTAACCTAACCCAAACCTAACCTAACCCAAACCTAACCTAACCCAAACCTAACCTAACCCAAACCTAACCTAACCCAAACCTAACCTAACCCAAACCTAACCTAACCCAAACCTAACCTAACCCAAACCTAACCTAACCCAAACCTAACCTAACCTAACCCAAACCTAACCAACCCAAACCTAACCTAACCCAAACCTAACCTAACCCTAACCCAAACCTAACCTAACCCAAACCTAACCCAAATCTAACCTAACCTAACCTAACCTAACCCAAACTTAACCTAACCCAAACCTAACCCAAACCTAACCTAACCCAAACCTATTTGTGTAACAAGAAGTGACGGTCAATACGATCGAAGGCCTTCACTGTAAGGATTACTGAATCTGTATTAATTAAATCCGTTTGGAGACCACTACTAAACCACCAGCTAGCAAACTAAAGTAAACAATATATGTTACTTCTAAAATTATTTATTTACAAGTGACTCACTACCGTATGACTTACGAATCTTCTTCTTCAACGTGGAACAGCTTGGCAACTTCCATCAGGTCATCGAACTCGGCTATTTCCAAAACCTGCAACAAAGTATGGTCAAGCGGCGTCCTGACGAAAGCGATCGACGACAAAGGACCGACCTGTCTGGCGCGCGGGATCCGGTCCAACAGGTTCCACAGCAGCACCCCCACCACGCGGGAGTCGCGCAGGTAGAAAAGCACGCCGCGTCTGCGAACCTCGGAGGAGTCGTCCCGGGGAGCCCACACGCCCACCGTGCGGAGGCTCGAGTCCAGCTCGCCGACCCCCTCCAGCGCGTCCGGCCCCACCTCCGCCCACGTCATGGGCTCGCGGGAGTACCGCGCGGGGAGCGGCGCGGGGCCGGGCGGCCGCAGCTCGGGACTGCGCGCCAGCACCGAGGCCGCCATGTTGTCTCCCGCCAGCCGCCCGGACTGCACCGCGTGGTCGTGCGAGGCCGCGCGCCGCCGCCGGCCCGCCCAGTAGCTGGCCGCGTCCCCCGCCGCCCACACGTGCGACAGCGCCGCCAGCTCCGAGTTCACCGCCACGCCGCCGTCCGCCGCCACCTCCAGCCCCGAGCGCGCCGCCACCGCCGCGTCCGCCTCCTCCGCCGTCTCCACCACGAGGTCCGCGCGGAGCTCCTCCCCGCCCTCCAGCCGCAGGAGCGCCTCCCCGTCCGCCGCCGCCGCGCCCGCCAGCCGCGCGCCCGTCCGCACCGCCACGCCCGCCTCGCGCAGGCTCTCCGCCAGCTCGGCCGACAGGTACTCGGGCAGCTCGGCCGCCATCGGGCGCTCCTCCTCGCACAGCAGCACCGCGGGCACCGAGCGCGCCAGCTCGGCGGCCAGCTGGCAGGCGCGCGCGTCTCCGCCCAGCACGGCCGCCGAGCGCGCGCCGCCCTCCAGCCGGGCCCGCACGCGCGCCAGGTCGGCCGCCGAGCGCAGAGGCCCCGCCAGCCCGGCCGCGCGCGCCGCCTCCAGTCGCGGGTGCGGGCGCGGCCGGGAGCCGGACGCCAGCAGACAGGCGCGGTACCGCAGGCGGTGGCGGCGGCCGTCCGGGGCGCCTAGCTCGAGCAGCCCGCCGTCCCCGTCCGGGAGCAGGCGCTCGGCCCGCCAGCCGCGGGAGAGCGCGACCCCTCCGGACGGCTCCCCGAGGCGCGCCGGCTCGCAGTAGAAGGCGGCGGGCTCGTAGGGTCGCGGCGCGCGCAGTCGGGCGAGCGGGGGCCTCATGTAGGGCGGCTCCCCCTCGGCGGAGAGCAGCAACACGGAGGCGGAGGGGTGCCGCGAGCGCACCGCGCGGGCCGCGCTGAAGGCCGCGGTGCCACCCCCCACCACCACGTACTGTGCGGACTCTGGCAGTTCCGACACTACGGAAAAGAAGGTCGTTACAGCTGTAGACAGTTATTTCTATCTCTCCGCAGCTCTCCTAAGCTACTACTGCTACATATTGTGTCGACTCACCTTCGATTTCGGGTTTATTTTCAAATTCTTCTGTAATTTTTTTATCCTTCAATTTACTAAAATATAACACCTGCAACAGATTTTTTCCCATATATTTATTGAATTTTTACAATACTCTATTTGATAAATAGTAATATATATAATAATACCGACCCCTCCCCCGAGTGCGGCGATGAGCGCGGCGGCCGCCCCCCAGGCGCGCGGAGAGGGGCGCCGGGACCGGGGTCCAGGCGGTGGCCCGGGAGGGGACCCAGGCGGTGGCCCAGGAGGGGACGCAGGCGGGGGCCCGGGAGCCGGAGGGGGCTGCGAGGATAGCAAGACCGTCTGCCGAACACAAGGAAGCCAATGCAGATCTGATTTAATCATTTTTCTACAGAACTCCATTGACTGGGAATAATTTATTTATTTATCTGGAACTCCAACAGCATTAACATAAAATCCATTATTATCAAATTTTATACAATACATAAGACTATGAATGGGTTCATCAATTATACATAAAAATATAAATCCACTGTGAAGACAATCAATCAAAAAAAAGTGCATAAAGACAAGAAAATTTACAAAACCATAAACCAATAACATACAATAAGACGAGAGAAAACATTTATTCATTCCTACCCATCAGCCACAGACACCAATGCTGCCTGCCACTGCATTAAAAACATGAATAATGATAATAAAATAAAATAATGTTGACAGAATTGAGACTTGTATAGTGGTAGCCCTCCACTCTATCAGAAGTACTTGGTTCAAAAGGTTAGTAGCTGAATGGGCTCAGATTGGCTCTATGATGCTATAATAAAATTGAGTTGATTGTTGTGAGATAGTGCATTATCTATTATTATTATTTAATATCTTTGTTAGTTATTTTTGCTCTGATATTTTTTAAAACACTTTAAACAATAAATGTATCAATAACACAAAACATTAAGTGAACTCACTTGATATTTTCTAAAATAAACAAGATTCCAAAAAAACATTTTATTTGATAAGTACAATAATTTCAGAAAACAATTTCTGCTTTGGGAAATTATTATGATTCATCATTAAGTGGGAAAATATAATAAACAATAATCCTTTTTCTCAAAGAGATTTCAATCTGCCATATGTTTGAAAGTAAGAAAAGTTTATATTATGGATTGGATTTACAATTTATACAATTTGTGACTTCTATCTTAAGAAGATAAAATAAGGAAGCAAACCAAACACAATGTAAAATCAATAAATAAAGAATGTGTATTGCAATAAAACCCTGTATACTCTACTTTCACAGAGCGTCCCATAAATCACACCCGTAATGGGTGATAGGCCAGGAGTGACAGTTATTAAAACTAAATAAATAATTAATCTAAGTCATTGACTTATGGGACACTCTGTATAAGGGTTGTGTATTTGATGTAAAATCACAGTCTATGTATAGCAAACTAGTAAAGTATATTACGGTCCTGTGGGTGCTCCTCGGCCGCTTGAAACAGAAGGCATCGTCACATTAGCAGAAGAAATAGCAGAGTCCGCGAGGAAGGAGCCTGGCTTACCTGCAACGCCGCCGGGCTGCCGCGCGCCGCGCCTCCTGCAACAGAGAGCTGGCATGACTGCACGACCTCCACCCGGGCCAGGGCGGACACCACTCGCGATACTCACGGCAACTTTCCAACGCCTTCGTCTCCGCGTACAACTTCACTATACTCCGCAACATGTTCCGCTCTCTAAACTCGATTATACTTATATTACCTAATTCTATTATGCTACCTTATGCTATCTGTATTCCGAAAATACATTATTTATTGTAAATAATCCTCATAAAAGTTAGGTTATCATAGTTTTAATTTTCTCAATCGGTCAGTCAGTCAGTTAACATTTTTTCTGAACGTTATTAATTACTTGAAATAAATAAGAAATTAAAAATTGATCATAATAGTTCCGCAGGAAAACTCGCTTTAGAATAAGTTATTTTATGACCTAATGAATATAATAATAATACAAGTTCTTCGGTTTTTATCTTATATGGATTTAACAACACGTGTTACAAAACGAAACATTTTGGAACGGCTGATTTTGACAGATGGTTTTGACAGATTGACAGCTGACGTTCGGTGTTGGTCGGTCGGTAGAGGGATCCTTGCGGAAGAATTGTTATTATTGCTTTGTTTGTAGAGGAGTTGTTCATGCCAGATGGTCGGCAGCTAGCAGTCCCCCAGAGGATCCCGTCTGGTCCCCGGTGAGTGTCACTCCGGTTCGTCCAAATGTACGACTCTGATGCCTGCAAATTATAAACACTACCTCATATGTTAAAAGTGGTATTCAAATCAAAAAGATCTGTACCATATATAGCAAACCTAATAATATAACAGATACATGAGTTGTGCAGACGCGGAAGTGTCGGCCCCAAACTGCAAGTATCTGTTGCGGAAGATACGTGACGTGATTTGGGAGTCTGCCACCTGCAGGCTCCGCACTTGTTAGGCCTGCGTTCAAATATGTAATAGCCTTGTTAATGTCAAGTTGTGTACACAGTCGGTGCTCCCTGTGGACTGCTGCTTCCGAAATGATTGTTAATTAAGGCAGGGTTGGTGAAACCCATCAATCATCTATTCCAATTGTAGATTGTGATTATGTGTTGTAAAGATTGCAAGGTGCATTTAGTGCATATTCAGATGTTACAAAATAATATTTTTTATGAGTTAATGTTGGGTTAAAGATTTTGTTATGAGCCTGCCACCCCTCTACAAATACAGTAATTATTCTGAGGACAAAACTTATACTATATGTGTATCTGTGGGCTGACTCTGAAAAATACTAGAGCAAGAATTTTGGAGTAGAAAAATTATAGTAATTAGTGTCATTTTTAGTTTGTGTTATTGGAATATATATAAATAATGAATAATAAAAACCTTAGAAGAAGTAGTCATTAGCTATACTATAAGAAGTATTGTGGTTATTATTTTAAAGATGGAGTTCTGTGAGTAATAATAAACTTAACAAAGTGTATAAATAGTTTTATAATGTTGTGGTAATGTTGACTGTCCAGGGCTCCTAGAAATAATATGTTTTAGTACATTCAGGAGAACATCATCAGGAGAACATCATGTCCTAAAAGACAGACCCACCTATTGTTGCAATATATCAGCCCGTCTTTCAGAAATCTAGCACCTTTTGATAAATCACTTAATCACATTTTTTCCTCAATATCCGCATATAAAAACGTGATAATTATGGGTGACATAAACATTGTCCTGAAAATATTGATTTGCAATCCAACAAGTACTTAAGTTTATGTGCTTATCACGGTCACCTGCCTGCCCATGGATTGCCAACTCATATTACTACCTTCCTCAATCATGCTTTAATAAAAACTAAACTACAGCCTCTCACCTTAGTTGTTAGTTCTTCTAAAACTGACCATCAATTAGTAATTCTTTCCTTAAAAACTAAACTACAGCCTCTCACCTTAGTTGTTAGTTCTTCTGTAACTGACCATCAATTAGTAATTCTTTCCCTCAAAACTAAACCGAATGTATGCACATACATCATACAATAAAATTAATAACATAGGGCTAGAAGGATAATTTACTAAATACAGACTTTGATACGATTTATACTATGAAAGATATCGCGCAATAGAAAAAAAGGAGGCCTCCTTTTCTTAAACCAGCCTATTGTCGGTCGCAAGCCCGAGAACCATTCTTCTCATCTCCATCCATGGAATACTTAGAAATTTGTCCTCTCCTCTCATCTTTCCATTAAATATCTGATAACATGTTTACAGAAGGCTATAAAATCTTAACACCACAACTGTTAAACTATCAAATAAAAAGATAATAATAGAACCGTGGATTACACCAGGGCTTTTGCGCTGCATGAGACACAGAGATTGCCTGCATAAGAAATTTACTTCCCACCCAGATGACTCTAAAAGTTTCTTATGCAAGGTACCGTAATTTCTGCAATACAATCCTTTGAAAGGTTAAAATCGCATATGAAAAACAACAACTTGAAAAGGCTTGTAAAAACAGTAAAAAGATGTGGCAAATTATTAAAGATGTAACCTATAGTACTAAATGTAAAGATTTTTCGTAGGAGTGGGAAAAAGTCTGGCAGATAAAATTATAAATAATGCTGATTCCTATTCTTCTTCAAATAATAATAGGAGTGGTAAACGATTCCCTAAATCTTTTGTCTTGCTTGACACGGATTCCGAAGAAGTTGAGCGCCTAATAACATCGCTAAGTAATGAGTGCTCGGTGGGAGTGGTGCTGGGATGAAATACCCAACAATATACTTAAGAACTTTAAACTATTTTCCTGTCCATTGACTTATATTTTTAACATCTGTTTTAAGCAGGTTGTTTTTCCACGTTTGTTGAAAACATCACTGGTTATTTTAATACATAAGACTGGTAATAGAGACTGTGTCAATAACTATAGGCCAATTTCGATTCTACCAGCAATATCTAAGCTACTCGAGAGGTTGATAGGTTTGTCAAATACCTTAAAGAGAATGAGATACTTTCTAAAAATCTATTTGGTTTCAGATTATGTCTTTCTACTGAAAATGATGTTCACGACCTTACTAATTACGTAGCAACTATGCTCGATAATGGTTTTAAAACTTTAGGGATTTCACTTGATTGGGCAAAGGCTTTTGACACAGTCTCTATTCCGATACTCTTGTGCAAGCTAGAGAGAATTGGAATAAGGGGCCAACAGTTGGAGTTGTTTAAAGACTATCTATCTGATCGGTTTCAGCAAGTAAAAATTGATAACTATTATATCTGTGAACTGCCCGTAACTATCGGCATTCCACAGGGCAGTATTCTTGGACCGACCCTTTTTCTGGTTTATATAAACGATCTGTGTGACCTAAACCTTCTCCATGCAAAGATCATAACTTATGCCAATGATACAGCGCTCCTATTTTCAGCAAAAACATGAAAAGAGACATACAATGCTGCACAGATTGGTTTAATAAAGTGAATCTCACCAAAAACATTCTGTAAAAAACTAGCCAAGTCTCAATAAAAGAATTGACTAGTTTAGGTTAGGAGCAGAGACCTTACAATACATTAGTCAGTTTACTATTTGCAGGCAATAGACGGCTGTCGACAAATTGACTACACAGGTTTGGAGAAAGTATTGGATCCAGTGGAGCGCTCACCTGCACACAACACTCAAGGTTTGGGGCAACCCAACCATCTGTACAAATGGAAAAAATATCTACGTGACCAAGAAAAGACCGGTGGTGACTGGGTAAGTGACCAGCTGCTGCTTCAAATAAAATAAAAGCAAATAAAAAATTTAAACAAACAATTTTACACAATGAACTGGGTTACTTAATTAAGTTTAAGTAACATTAAGCTTAGTTTTCAAGTAGGCAATCAGCACTAAAGTAAAATAGCAATTGGTAAACCAGAGCAGTATTGCCGACAATATATTACTTCTGCTGACACTATGTGGTAAGAGCGAATTCCTTTAGATAGACCCTTGATTTTCTGTTATGGCGAGTCCCAACATATTAAAGAAATCGCCTCTGCATTTGTCTATGCGGTCGATATATTTATCGTATTTGGGGTTCCAGACGTTAGAGTAGTAGACACGATGGATCCGGTAGTATAAAGTTTCGAAACGCCCGTCAGATAATGTCGTCGGCGGAGAGCGCCGAGGTGTCACAACTGCTGGAGTCGCCCGGCGCCCTCGCCAACCTCATGGGCTCCGTCCGAGAGCCCTGGCTGGCGCGGGGCCTCCTCGCACACCTCGCGCGCACCGGCTCCAGCAGCGCCCTGGAGGCTCTCGCGCGCGCTCCGGAGCCTCACGTGCGACACACTCTGGACGCGCTGCACGACATGCTGCGGCAACCCGACACCGCGCGCCTCGCCGCCGCCGCCGCCGCGCGACTGGCCGCCCGCCGCGCGCCCTGGCTGCCGCGCCTCGCCGCGCACCCCGCCGCCCGCGACCTCGCGCGCCTCGCCCGGCCCGGCCCCGCGCGCCCCGCCCTGCACGCCGCGCTCGCCCTCGCCGCGCTCGTGCTGGCCGCCCCGCACGCCGCGCCCGCGCTCTGGCCCGAGCTGGGCGACGCGCTGGCCCGCCTCGCCGCCTGGCGCGCGCCGGCCTCCGCCGCCGACCACGTGCGCCTCGGCCTGCTGGCGCTCTTCCGCGCCATGTACGCCACGCATCCCGCCGCGCTGCTCGACACGCTGCGGGCCGAGTGCGCCGCGCGGGACGAGCCCTTCCGCCGCGCCGCCGCCGGCCTGGCCCGGACTGTGCGCCTGCACCCCGCCCTGCTGACCCCGCAGCGCGCCTGGACCGAGGCCGACTCGCCCTCCGCGCTGGACGAGCTGCGGCGCTGCGAGCTGGAGCCCGCGCCGGAGCCGGGGCCGCCCGCGAGCGCCCGCCCGGCCCGGCCCGCCGCGCCCGGCTCGCCCGCCGCCGCGCCGCCGCCGCCCGGCCACGAGAGCTGGTTCTCGCTGGCGGAGCGGTGCGGCGCGGGCTCGGCGCCGCCCACCCCGCTGCCGGCCGAGCCCGAGACGGCGGTGGAGGCGACGCCGGAGAACACGCCCGTGAAGGAGCTGCGCGCGCAGTTCCAGTTCCCCGGCTCGCCGCTGCCGGACGCGGCGGGCGCGCGGCTGGCCCGGCTGGTGCGGGAGCGCGCGCGGGAGTCCCCGGTGCCCATGGGGGAAGCGCCGCCGGAGCGCGGGGTGGCGCGGCCCCTGGCGGTGCGGCCCGTCCCGCCGCGCCCCGCCCCGCCGCGCCCCGCCGCGCCGCGCCCCGCCCGCGCCCGCTCGTGCCCCGCGCTGGTGGGGCGGGAGGGCCCGCACGAGGAGCTGGTGGCGGACCTGGTGGAGGCGGTGGACAAGTCCTTCGCTCAGGTACGTATTGTTTATAACCAGCCCGGCCCGTTTGTGAGGAATGTGTCCGCCACGAAACTGAAATCTATTTTCTTATTCGTAGACTGCAATACTTTATTAACTTGATAATATTCATTCTAATGCTTTATGTTACACAAACCCCCTTTCATCTCCCTCGAAAGTAGACGCATTGTAGGAGACATCCATTTCTTGTATAAGATAATAAGTTGTAAGATTAGCTCGCCGTATTTATGAAGTAAAGTAAGCTGGAACAAAATACTTGAAAAACTCCTTTGTGCTAAGATCATGCCTAAACTATAATGAAAATTGACTGACCCTGTGATTATGGAATGGCAATACTGGCAAATCCAATGAGTATTACAAATTCTGGTGCATAGTTGATGACGTCAACTTGATATCGTCATTTTGCAGTTCGACACGCATATTCTTGCTTAAATTTAGTATCTTGACGTATTTCCACAAAACGATGGACTTTAAACATGCATCGAGTTCATCCGCTTTTGATCGTGGAATGATTGACGGAAATCTCCTGCCGATGAAATTATCGCTCCATCAATTCGGTTTGGATAGTTTCGCAGAACTTTGATAGTTCTATCTAATGCCTCCAAAGACTTTATATATAGGTACCTGAGTGTTTCGAAATGTTGCTTTGAATATTCAATGGTAATTTTAGCGCTGAATGGTCTGTTCGACCGCCTTCCAATAATGTGGCAGCAATACCAGATGAAGGAAGTGCGAGTGCAATGTCATTTTGTGTATGTTGGGGTTTATTCTCCGCATTGGTAATGTTTTTAAGAAAGTGCATATATGTACTTCAATTTGTTCATTCGCCTCAGTGGTTTGGAACCCTGTGTGAAGAGTCCTTCGCGCTATTTTGCGTGGAGATGTCAAGTGCAAGTTTTTGTTTTGTAAATTAGTTTACTGTGGATATTGCTGGTCAAAAGTGGTGTTGTTTTGTTTAATAATGTGCTACAATGTGATTAGTTATGAAATACTATTAATTGGACATTGAATATGGGACACAAGTTACAGTTAGCTGTGAACTCCCATATTTTACCCGACGTGTTTGAGCTATGGTGTCGCGAGTGACTCCAAGAAACGCATCAAATTCTGCAACATAAACAATTTACAAATAAATATTTACATTGAAATGATTACGGAACACCTAGCCAATTATGGAATAACATTATTTTCGCTAAACATATAGCATGAACGGATTTTTAACAATTTAAACTATTTCAAAATAAACATAAGAATAAAAATAAAGAGACAATATTCAAAAAAATCCATCTACGCACCATTATGTAAGTGCATGTATATGTGAATGTGTATTGTCAGTGTAGGTGTGTGAAGGTGTAAATTGTAAGTGTGAATGAGTGAAAATGTGTAGATTTCATTGTATTGTGCATATCTAATGTATTATTTACATAGAACTACACCTCCATCCTGCTCAGAATCCTTCCTCTAAATTAGTGTTTAGACAGACAGAAGGGGTCGATATCTGTAAACAATTTATTGTATCTTCTTGTTATTCTGCTCACAACAGATTAGATGCGTAATTAGTTCGGGTGCTAGCGGGGACAAAAAGATCCCGATGTCTAGTATTGAAGCTTGGCACTCTGATACGTAAGATATCGGCCACCAGCTTTGAGTCATCAAGAGCCCCGCTACACACGTCATGCAAGAGGGACATTTCCATCAGAATACGCCTGTCTTTTAGCTTTACCAGTCCGTGCCGGCGACAAGAGGATTCATAGTTCTTCGTAAAATCGTGACTTTTATAGTTTAGGTACCTTAGGAATTTAAGTTGAATACGCTCAATATCATGTTCGTATATGATATACTGAGGGTTCCAGATTACAGAGCAGTACTCCAGAACGCTTCGAACATACGCAAAGTATAGTAACTTTATACATGGTATGCTTCGGAACGGTTTGCTTACACGGATTATAAAACCAAGTATGCCTTGTTCTGTATGCCTTATTTGTAATAGATTTCACATGTGCAGCAAATGTGAGCTTTGAGTCAAGGATTACTCCAAGATCTCGTATATCTTTACATTTATTTATAGTTGTGTTATTAAGTTTGTAATTGTAGTTAAAAGGATTATTACTACGTGTAAAACTTATGTTAGCACACTTAGCTGCATTAATTCCGATTTTATTATCTACGTAGTATTTTGAAAGCCTATCCAGATCGTTTTGTAGTTTTTGACAATCACTTTATATATACGCTAAAATAGACCTTGTCATCGGCATAAAGTAGAAAGTTGGCGTGGCTAAAGCAGTCACCTATGTTATACAGATAAGCTACATATAATAACGGGCCAAGCAGAGATCCCTGGGGCACGCCAGATGGTATTGCGACTTGCGATGAATGACACCCGCCCACAGCAACCGCCTGTTTACGGCTCTCTATATATGATGCAACCCATCGTAATAAGTCCCCGTGAATACCCAATTCGCATAATTTGCGCAGTAGGATGGTGTGATCCATATAGATTTATATTTGACGAGACGTTTGTTCAGATGAACGGCGACCCGGAGTCCGAGAGCTCCCCGCCCGCGCCCGCCGCCAGACTGGACGCCTTCCTCGAGCGCCTCTACTGCGGAGCCTCCCTCGCCGACGGCGCGCCCGCCGCCTCCGAGCGCGAGCAGGCCCTCCGCGAGCAGCTCGCCCTCACGCACGCGCAGCTCCTGTTCGAGCGCTGGCGGCGGGAGGCGCACGCCGACAGGAACCGCCGGCTGCTGGGCCGCTGTCGGCGGGCGCGCGCTCTCGAGCAGGACAACGGCGCGCTGCGGGACCGCCTGCTCGCTCTGCAGCTGCAGCCCCGCCGGCCCGGGCCCAGTCCGCCGCCGCCGCCGCCCGGCCCCGCGCCCGCCGCCGAGCCGGACCCGCGCGCCGGGGCCGCCGCGCTGGCGGACGCGCAGGCGGAGGCCGAGCGCGCGCGGCAGGAGGCGCGGGCGCTGCGGGCCGCGCTGGCGGACTGCGAGCGGAGGGGCGCGCGCGCGGGCCGGGCCGGGCGGGAGGCGGCGCGCGCGGAGGCGGCGGCGGGCGCGCTGCGCGTGGAGCTGCTGCTGCGCGGCGAGCGGGAGGCGCGGCTGGCGGCGGCGGCGGGCGCGGCGGCGGGGGCGGCCCGGCTGCGGCGCGCGCAGGACGAGCGGCTGCTGCAGCAGTACCGCGCCGAGGAGGTGCGGCTGCGCGGCGCGGCGGCGGCGGCGGCGGCCCGCAGCTCGGAGCTGGCGGCGCGCGAGGCCGAGCTGGAGGCGGCGCTGGCGGCGCGCGAGTTGGCGCTGGCGGCGGCGGCGGCGCAGGCGCGGCTGGCGGCGGAGCGGCACGCGGCGGAGCTGGGCGCGGTGCAGGACAAGTACCGCGCCCTGATGCACGTGCTCCGGCGAGTGGAGTCGCGCCGCCTGGAGCGAGCCGCCGCGCCCGCGCCCGCGCCCGCGCCGCCGCCCGCCGCCGCGCCGCCCGCGCTGGCCGACCTGGCCGCGCTGTGCCGCGAGCGGGACCTGCTGGAGGACGACGACTTCCCGACCTACTGAACTATATTCCTACTTGTAATAAATGTTATTATTATTAGAGTTGTCATTTGATACTTTCCCGATCGCGTCCGAGAGAGTTCGAGCCCTCGGAGATACATATATACCTAAAAAACATTTATTTATTTATTTTATTTTATTATAGTCACAAACAGTCACAATACATTTTATATAACAAACAATATACATATGGTTAGTGGCCTAAAATTGTTAATTTGTAAGTACTTAATTTATTAACGTTAAAACGCTACTGGATTCTCAATAAATAAATAATTATATTTATTACTACTATAATAAATAATCGACACCCGGATACGATATATCCATCGTTCCGATACGCGATAATAGTAACCTAAGCACGCTTAAAGGTGTTCCGATACGCGCTTAAACTGTTTTGCAAAAGCTGTGTGACGTCACAAACGACATCATTTCTCGCGCTTAGACTGCTCACGATATCGAGGTAGATCGCTCTGAGCGCTGTCGGTTTTTTGTCATTATGTCGCGCGCCATTTTCAAGTTTATTTAATATTGTAAATTGTTTATACTGTTTTTATATTACTTCTAAAACAAATCTATAATTAATATTTAAGTAGGAAGTGAAAAAGAATGTCTGTTGTTACAGATGTTACACGGCAAGTTATTTTTAAAGACCAAAATAAGTTAATAATATTAAACTTTATAAAGATGAATAAACCGAGAGTTGTATATTTGTTAGTATTTAAACTCAAAGATGTGGAATCCGCAATTTATCTTCCATACATTAAAAAAAAAAACTAATATTTTATGAATGAAAATGTGATTTAGACCGTTCCGAATTGATATCACGCTCTGAGCATCCAAATCGCGATATTTGATTCGGAACGACGCGACGGTCAGTGTCATAATCGTTCTAAGCGCTCTGAGCGCGATTCGGAATGAGGGGATAGTCGCTATGTGGTATGTATATTGCTATGATCTAAAATATGACTCACCTGGATGAAATTTAAAAAAAACATTATTTTTATTTCGAATTTTAGGTTCCCTATGACTTGTCGCTTTATTTATTTAATTAAGCAAGTCACCAACATGTTTTGTTGATCACATTGATGGGGTTGTCGCTAAAGCGTCGAAGATGTGTGGTTTTGTTGATCACATTGATGGGGTTGTCGCTCAAGCGTCGAAGATGTGTGGTTTTGTTGATCACATTGATGGGGTTGTCGCTCAAGCGTCGAAGATGTGTGGTTTTGTTGATCACATTGATGGGGTTGTCGCTAAAGCGTCGAAGATGTGTGGTTTTGTTGATCACATTGATGGGGTTGTCGCTAAAGCGTCGAAGATGTGTGGTTTTGTTGATCACATTGATGGGGTTGTCGCTAAAGCGTGGAAGATGTGTGGTTTTGTTGATCACATTGATGGTGTTGTCGCTAAAGCGTCGAAGATGTGTGGTTTTGTTGATCACATTGATGGGGTTGTCGCTAAAGCGTCGAAGATGTGTGGTTTTGTTGATCACATTGATGGGGTTGTCGCTAAAGCGTCGAAGATGTGTGGTTTTGTTGAAGATGTGTGGTTTTGTTGAAGATGTGTGGTTTTGTCGAAGATGTGTGGTTTTGTTGAAGATGTGTGGTTTTGTCGAAGATGTGTGGTTTTGTTAAGCGAGTTTGTAAAAATTTTACTTCTATAGCAGCTTTAAAACTTTTATCTTATTCACTTGTTAGGAGTAATCTCGAGTACGCCTCCGTAATTTGGAATCCGGTATACCAAAACCATATCGGCCGTGTAGAGGGAGTACAACGTAAATTTACAAGGTTTTTGGTTCATAAGGATAAAATGTGTTCACCCAAAAGCAATTATCCGGAAAGGCTCACTTTTTTTAAAATGGATGGTCTGGTTTTGAGAAGAAAGGTGTTAGATCTTATTGTGCTGTACAAACTTATTAACGGTCGCCTGGACTCCATGGAAAGTTTGTCAATGATATCACTTTCAGTCCCAAAGACAAACTCTAGACTGCACACAAGGTCGATATTTCATGTGCCATTTTCTCGTTCTAACCTTGGCAGGACTCGGCACTACGACGGATGACCGGTTGTACAACGAGGTTTTCCTCGCGGACAGGACAATTGATATATTTAACGATATGTTGTCAAGCTTCAGGAGAAAGGTCTCCTGCTATCTTTCCGGGCGGTGTTTAGGAGCTACCTGAGGCTTAGGATTGATAGTTGTCGCTTGGTGATGCAGTTTTGGCTGAGAGCTTGCACGAAAGGTGATTTTGGGTCGCCGACTCTCGGTCTAAGTTTTGTTTTTTGTTGTTGTTGTGCACTGCTGGTGACTGTGGTGTCGCTGTGTTGATTTGTTCAAATAATTCTATTATTTTTGTTTAGATTATACTGTTTGCATCTGTAAGTACTTGCGATATTCATTTTTGTTGTTTTCTGTAGTTTACTGTTTTTGTCATGCCTATATTTTTAATTGTACTACTTAGTTTTTGTGTTTTAGTAAACGATGTTACCTACCTTTTGAATGCAATGCTGGTCTGTAAGTAACATGTTTACTAAACTAATAAGATACCTTCTAGATTGTATATTGTATAAAATTTTCTAAACATGTTGTTGACTTGCTTAATTAAATAAATTAAATTAAATTTACAAAATCATATACAATCTAGAAGGTATCTTATTAGTTTAGTAAACATGTTGCTTACAGACAAGCATTGCATTCTAAAGGTAACATTCGTTTACTAAAACACAAAAACTAAGTAGTACAATAGAATAGATACTGGAATATAATGCTCAGAATATTTATCTTTAAGTGAGACTATCGTTGATTGTGAACGTAAAACTGTTAAAGTCGGTCCACGGTGACCATTCTTCTTTACCATCTTATATATATCTAGCTGTTTGACCCGGCTTCGCTCGTGTAGTAAACTCGTCATCATGTGCCATCGATTTGGTAGATGTGGCAAATGACATAAAGACTATATAGGTACTTTAGTTGAAAAGAGTTATACGCCATTTGAAAGACAAAACTCTACCAATTTATGTTTCAAAGTTATTTAAATATCATTAGACCGCATTATTACGCAAGGCTAAAAATCTGTAATTATTAAATAACAGATCTATCTTTATCTATCTAAACTTTTAAAAGGTTTACGGAGTCCTTCCCGAATTTTGCACGGACATGTCAAGTGCAAGTTTTCTGTTTTGAAAATGACTATTGTTAGTCAAAAGTGGTGTTAATTTGTTTATTAATGTGCTACAATGTGGATAATTACGGAAAACGAATTTATCGTTTTCTTTGTATATGGGGCAAAACAATAAACAATAGAGCGACGATCCTATGTCTACGATATTTTATTTGTCAGATGAATATTCATCCTAAGAAAGAGACAGACTTATATATGTCTAGCTAGAGCGAATAATAATTGTGACAAAATGAATATTTATACTACGGGAACGCAATTGCCAATGTTGTTAGAAAAAAAACGTTCAATATTATATACCAATGATTACTATTATAAATGTAATCTTATTTTGGAATTAATTGTAAAGATTAGGTTAATAATTTTGAGCAATCATAATAAATTTTGTTATAAAATACATAAATGCGAGTAAAATGTTTTTAAATAAATTACATAATTATATTTTTTATAATTATTATTCTACTGAAAATATTTCAAATGGTAACATTCATGCCTTTTGTTGTTCGGGAAGTTGACAACTAATCGCGTTCCAGATAGCATGTGCGCTTGCACGAAATGCTGTTTTTTTAGCATAAATAAGTTACATTACCTACTAAAAAATGTATGAGTATGACAGTTTGAGCTACTTTTCTGCATAACTGGAACGTAGTCTAAGAATACCGATTTTGATATACATACTTACAAAAAAATGGCCGTAGGTTCACATGTCGTAGTCAGATGATAACATTATGTAGCCTATGTGTTATTCTGATGTATAGGCTATATTACTGTAAAGTTTCATCAAATTCCGTTCAGTGGTTTTTGCGTGAAAGAGCAACAAACATCCAGACATACATCCTGACAAACTTTCGCATTTATAATATTAGTAGGACGTGATACCTAATTAAAATGTATAAGATAAATAGAAAACCCTACCCCAAAGTAAAAAATAATATGCAATTAAAACTAAATAGAAATTAATAAAAAACCAAACTAACACCCGTTTTCTAACACGTTTTCCCAACGACTCCTCCATTAAATTTTTCCTTCTACCTGTCAAACGCTCATATTATAAGGATATATGACAGTGTTCATAGCTAAGAGCAAGTTGCTCTTAGGTTCATAGGTAGAATTTTGACCGTAGTGTCAGTTCAAAATTAGGAACAGACGTTTGTAATTTTTTTAAAAATAATTTTAACGTTATTGGAAGTCGAGCCCATACAGCCAGTTTTTGACATTTTTATGAATAGACAAAGAATCGTTACAGTCCAGTCCATTGTCTTGGATGTACCCAAAGAATCGTTACAGTCCAGTCCATTGTCTTGGATGTACCCAAAAGGAAAGTTCAAACTTAGTGGTTTTTTTTACTTTTTTCGTTAGGTTATCTACAATAAATGGACTATTTATCTATGCAAGTAATAAACAGTAACTCAATACATAGATTTCATCAACGGTTACTCCGATTAACCATACCTTCCAGCTGTCAAACGGGTTCCCCCAATGGATCCTCCAAATCGGTAAAGATTGTGATAACGGAAAAATTGTACTAAAAAAAATAATTATAAATGTCTGTTTCTAATTTATAACTGACACTACGGTCAATAATATATCTATGAACACTCTCATCTATATCCAATATAATCTGTACGTTTGACAGTTGAAAGAAATAATTGAGTGGAGGAGTCTGCCGTTAAAACGTCTTTGAACTCGAGTTTAAGTGAAATGGACTTTAAATAAAAAGAAAAAAAAGCACATGGGTTCCGTCGCCAATAAAGTTGGAGATCCGCTGAACTACAACATTGACATAATTTATGATTGATAGACATATATGTTTATAAATTCTAATGCGGAACATATCGACTTGTACAGTCGGGACACACTGTTGGAAACATATCGACTACAACAGTTGGGAATCTTGTACAGTCGGGACACACTGTTGGGAACATATCGACTTGTACAGTTGAGACCCACTGTTGGAAACATATCGACTTGTACAGTTGGGACCCACTGTTGGAAACATATCGACTTGTGCAGTTGGGACCCACTGTTGGGAACATACCGACTTGTACAGTTGAGACCCACTGTTGGAAACATATCGACTTGTACAGTTGGGACCCACTGTTGGAAACATATCGACTACAACAGTTGGGACCCACTGTTGGGAATCTTGTACAGTCGGGACACACTGTTGGGAACATATCGACTTGTACAGTCGGGACACGCTGTTGGGAACATATCGACTTGTACAGTTGAGACCCACTGTTGGAAACATATCGACTTGTACAGTTGGGACCCACTGTTGGGAACATACCGACTTGTACAGTTGAAACCCACTGTTGGAAACATATCGACTTGTACAGTTGGGACCCACTGTTGGGAACATACCGACTTGTACAGTTGAGACCCACTGTTGGAAACATATCGACTTGTACAGTTGGGACCCACTGTTGGGAAGATTTCAGCTGGTCTCGGTTTTTAATTGGTTTATTGGATTTTTATTAATTAATTTCAGTTTTTAATCAAAGTTCATTTTTTACGCAGTCAGGGTTTTATTGCTTACGATTATATTGTGTTAGTATTTCCTCCGTCGTTTTCAGAGAGTAGCGCCGTGACGAGACTTGATTTTTTAGATGATTTTTAGACCTTAATGTTTAGTGAAAATAGGAGACCGTATCCAAAATAAGCTTTCTGTATACCTACCTAAATTAGTAAGCTGAAGTGGCAATGGGCCGGACACGTCTGTCGCAGAACCGATGACCGATGGAGTAGACGGGTTCTGGAATGGAGACCACGTACGGGAAGACGCAGAGTGGGACGACCTCCCGCCAGATGGACGGATGACCTGAAAAAGGTCGCTGGTGGGGGCTGGATAAGGGTGGCGGAAGATCGTGTGAAATGGCTCCCCTTGGGGGAGGCCTATATCCAGCAGTGGAGACACAGGCTGATGATGATGATGTTACCTACTCGTATGTTGTATCCCCTTTACAGCTACGTTGCAAAAAAGTCATCAGATGAAATCAGTAATTTTTCTCAAGACCCTTTATTTGCCGCTATCCTATCCCTCCGTGGGGGCCATGTAGTGGCCGACAACGGGAATATAGGCAAAAAATATGTCTAACGCTGAAGATGTTCATTGTCCCATTCCTATAACCTGGAGTCTTTCAAGGGAAGTGTGAAAAATTATCTTGTAGGCCGGCATAATGGTAGGAACTGATGTGGATCGTCAGGAACTCCTATTGTTGGGTTAGTACCGTTAGGTTAGTTGCATTTAGATATTAGGAGTTGTGAATCTATGACAATGTACGTACGAAAAGGTTCGTACTACTGAAGGTACAACGGTTCGTGAACAGATCGCCACCTTGTACAATTACTACTGTTATTCTTTATGCATTGCTGCAACGCCGGAATGCAGAAGGCTCCGTCACTGCTAGTTCTGACAAAGCGACTAATTGTTCGATGGAAAGGTGCAACTGATGAACTGAATGAAACAACGAAAACATTATTATTACGTATAATATTAGGTAGACCAAAAGGGGTCTCGTAAATTACTGTATTTGGTAAAACGTATTCACAATATACAAATTATATAAATAATAAAAAAATATCAACAAGTTTATATACAGCATGTACAGTTATAGATTAGTCAACAAGCTCGGGCGCGGGGCCGAGGGTCACAGCTGCTCCACGTAGTTCTCGGGCACGAGTCCGGCCCGTCCGTGCAGCACGCCCCGCAGCCAGCCGGGCTCCCCGCTGGCCGACACGTCCGTGATGATCTGGTTGGGCTCGAACGAGAGCTCGCCGTCGCTCTCCCCGAGACACGCGTACAGCGTGCGCACGCGCGCGGCCGGCGCCAGCTGCTGCAGGAGCGCGGCGTGCGGCGGGGCGTACTGCGGACCCGGCTGCGGTGCGGGGCCGGGCCGCGGCGGGGCCGACAGCGGCAGGCTGGAACACCACTCGCTATTAGGAAACCATCATACTCGACACTTGATCCCTCTCACTCCACTCGACCTTCAAAGTTCGCCACAATTCTGAGACAAGTCTATTAAAGAGTACTGACCCGGCGATGACGAAGCCCGACAGACAGATGATCATGTTGCGAGTTCGGGAGACACAGAGGCACTGCCCGCGCGCCGCCGCCACCCTCCTATATAAGTCCCGGCACCCCCCCACCCCCACCCCTCACCCTGCCAGGTGTTATCATGTCATTAACTGTTTCTGTAACCCATAATGAGCCTTCTCGATTCAATGTTTTGTTTATATTTTATTTTATTGTATTACGAAAACTTATAGTTACATAATTTTGAGTAGAAATCAATATAAACTCTTAAACCACAAAAACACGGCGCTAAAGTATTAATATATTACGGAACATTAGAAAACAATAAAGTAATCATGAACAGTTGTGTAGTTACAGTTAGAGTTACAGATACATCCTCGCACTCGCCACCCAGACACGAGTAGCTACAGGTTACCGTTCAGTTATCGCCGAACCGATTCCGCTCCGGTGTGCAGGTGGCGGGTGGCGGGTGGCGGCGAGGGGCGGCGGGGGGCGGCAGGTGTGCGCGCGCAGCTGTCGGGAGGACGTGACAGATAAAAAATCTCAAAAGAAATATCCATCTCGAATGGAGTTTTTGCGGCGACGGGTGTGCAGTGTGCAGTGTGCACCTCACATTCCTCCGTACTTGTTCCCCCCGACCATGCGATTACAACTTTACTCAAACAAAATGTTTCTACAAATTTAATTAATTTTGTTATTTTATTCGTTAAACAAAGAAAGAAATAAAGTATCATCACGACCGTATTATTTTTAAGCATGAAATGATAAGTAGCAAGCTCATCGATGTCTCGACGCGTACCAGTACCAGTACCAGAGGAGAGGAGAGTTTTTATGTGTCCTGGCCAGAAATCGAGCCCCACTGATGGTACCTCCACGTCTAAATCCACTTAACCGTTAACGGAGGCGATTTATTTTATTTTATTATAGTAACAAACAGTCACAATACAATTTATATAACAACAATGTACATATAATGAGACCTGGAGTACCAAAATTGTTAAAGAGAACTATACTTATTACATTTTCAAAATACAATTAAACCATAAAAGAAAGTAAAAATCACATTTAAGTCTATTCTATCGAATACTTAACTCTAATTATCTCACGGACCCTGCCTGCCTATACACTGACTTAGAGCAAGCAAATATGTCCACGTCAACCAAGCAATCATTATATAGTTTTACTGCTCGTCTTAAAAAGGTGTTTTTTGCATAATTTGTTCTGCTAAAGGAGGAAATGAACAAGTCTTTAGAACGTGAGGTAAGTCGAGGCACTCTAAACGTGACAATGTCTAAAACAGTAGGAGAGTCTATGTGTTATTAACTATTTTGTACAGAAACATGGAATCGTTTAAAAACCGGCGACTTTACGAAGAATTAACTTTATGACGTTCAGACGCAACCTTGTAACTTGCGTGCGGTATTCTAATGCTTTCACGAATTTATTTTTCCAATCGGGATATGTGCACTGCGGACTGACGGCTCCACACTACGCTGCCGAACTCCAAAACACTTCGAACGTAAGCGTATTAAAGAATTTTGTACGTAGATGCTTTCTTAAATGAACTTTTTAAACTTTCGCGCATATTCATAATAGTTTTTTTAAATAATTTTAACGGGTCTTTACGCGATTTACCTTAGAGACATATTTCTCCCGACGTTTCAGCCAAGTTGCATTGGCCGTGGTCACGGGTCGACTGAAGCTATGCGGTGTAGTCTCGTACATACTGGGCGGCAGATGTAAACCTACCCACTTATCACTTTTAAAAGTTTTTAGAAATCACGACACTTACAATATCCTTGGCGACACCGGGCGATTTTTCCCGGCGTCGAAACCTATTGATTACTGGATTCCACGATGAAGATAGCTTATAACCCCCCCTCTCGATTTAAATTTTTGTGTTTCTTTATTTCGATCGCTTCACGTACTATTCTAGGGTAATAGTGCCGATCGGTGGAAAGTATCTTTGGGTCATGCAGCTCAATCCAATGGTTTGTGCCACTATCCATTAGGTGTTCTGCTATTGCTGACTTGTTTAATTGGCAGTTTTTTACAGCTGCTATATGTTCCTTGACCCTCTCGGCTATTGTGCGCTTAGTTTGCCCAATATATGAACTCCCACAGCTGCAGTCCACTTTATACACGCCAGGCGTTTGGAAAGGAATGACATCCTTTGGGGTGCGTACGTGTTTTGCTACTTTGGAGAATGGGGTGTACACAGCATTGATAGATAACTTTTTGAAAGCTGTACCAATTTTATCCGTTACTCCTTTCACATATGGTAAGAACGCGGGCAGCCGATTGACCTGTGGATATCTCTCCTTGTTTTTCTGTCGCAGCAACCTCGGACCCACACCATATCCATTGCGTTTTAGCACTGTTTTAACATGTGACAATTCCTGTTCCAAATGTTTTGGGTCACAGAGATCATAAGCCCTGTTGATCAATGAGGTCACAACAGATCTCAGGTGGCATGGATAATGATGTACGAGACTACACCGCATAGCTTCAGTCGACCCGTGACCACGGCCAATGCAACTTGGCTGAAACGTCGGGAGAAATATGTCTCTAAGGTAAATCGCGTAAAGACCCGTTAAAATTATTTAAAAAAGCTTTCTTAAATGGTTTGCCTAGTCTCAGGATCATACCCAATATTTTATAAGCTTTATCAATAATGTTCAGATCAATATATATATATATACCCGGTCTCTGTGACACTGGCTCGCCTACAGCGGAGGTCGGGACGTCACCGTCTACAACGCCACACCCCGGCCTCCGTGACACTGGCTCGCCTACAGCGGAGGTCGGGACGTCACCGTCTACAACGCCACACCCCGGCCTCCGTGACACTGGCTCGCCTACAGCGGAGGTCGGGACGTCACCGTCTACAACGCCACACCCCGGCCTCCGTGACACTGGCTCGCCTACAGCGGAGGTCGGGACGTCACCGTCTACAACGCCACACCCCGGCCTCCGTGACACTGGCTCGCCTACAGCGGAGGTCGGGACGTCACCGTCTACAACGCCACACCCCGGCCTCCGTGACACTGGCTCGCCTACAGCGGAGGTCGGGACGTCACCGTCTACAACGCCACACCCCGGCCTCAGTGACACTGGCTCGCCTACAGCGGAGGTCGGGACGTCACCGTCTACAACGCCACACCCCGGCCTCCGTGACACTGGCTCGCCTACAGCGGAGGTCGGGACGTCACCGTCTACAACGCCACACCCCGGCCTCCGTGACACTGGCTCGCCTACAGCGGAGGTCGGGACGTCACCGTCTACAACGCCACACCCCGGCCTCCGTGACACTGGCTCGCCTACAGCGGAGGTCGGGACGTCACCGTCTACAACGCCACAACCCGGCCTCCGTGACACTGGCTCGCCTACACGGAGGTCGGGACGTCACCGTCTACAACGCCACAACCCGGCCTCCGTGACACTGGCTCGCCTACACGGAGGTCGGGACGTCACCGTCTACAACGCCACACCCCGGCCTCCGTGACACTGGCTCGCCTACAGCGGAGGTCGGGACGTCACCGTCTACAACGCCACACCCCGGCCTCCGTGACACTGGCTCGCCTACACGGAGGTCGGGACGTCACCGTCTACAACGCCACAACCCGGCCTCCGTGACACTGGATCGCCTACACGGAGGTCGGGACGTCACCGTCTACAACGCCACAACCCGGCCTCCGTGACACTGGCTCGCCTACACGGAGGTCGGGACGTCACCGTCTACAACGCCACAACCCGGCCTCCGTGACACTGGCTCGCCTACACGGAGGTCGGGACGTCACCGTCTACAACGCCACAACCCGGCCTCCGTGACACTGGCTCGCCTACACGGAGGTCGGGACGTCACCGTCTACAACGCCACAACCCGGCCTCCGTGACACTGGCTCGCCTACAGCGGAGGTCGGGACGTCACCGTCTACAGCCTCGTCATCATTTTTAAACAACACATTGTATAATGTGAAATTGTCAACCTCGGTATAAATATAAATAAATATTTTTTCATTTCCATATATAATATTTGTACGCCTCATGGCAGAACACAGCTGCACTTTTATAAACAAAGTGAATATAGTAACTAGATTACCTGTGTTGAAACAAATAAATGATTTGATTTGCTCTCTGATGATACTTCCCCTGTCCAAAGATGATGCCAAGCGTGAATTTAAAGTTGATTGTGTTATGTTTTCGGGTTTAAGTTATATGTGGCATTTACTTGCGTTCAAAAAGAGTTGATTTTCGTCACAATTTAAGGAATCTTATCTAATTAAAATATGTTGTTTAATTTTAAAATTTCACCTATTATGCAATAAAATGTTGTAAAGTTATTTTTATGGAAGAAAAAACAATAAATAATTATCAAGTAGGTATAGTTGGCATTGTGTACCTGCGCGAGAACCTACAGCTGCCGGCCATACATCTCAAACCGAACAGCTGTCTTCATATAAAAACAAGACCAACCTCTCTCCATCGACAACACCTTCGCATCCGAGAATCGATACAACGGCAAACAAAATAGAACTTAAATTGGTGCCGCTAGTTTGGGGGCTTCGTTAGTGCGCGGAATCATTTGCGTCGCGCGCATCAGGTACACATTGTCAGTTGCATTCGCAGCGCGCAATGGATCTGCTTAAAGTTTACATCGCAAATTCCACGAAATAAACAATTTATAACTATCTGTTTTACCCGGCTTTGCCCGTGTAAACGGCGCGGCGACACCAAATTAATTTCGTTTCGCATTATTTTGATTTCGTTTCGCTTTATTTTGATTTTGCTATCTCCTAAGGTAATATTTTTTTATTATTAAATCGTTTATTCAGTTAAAAACTTAAACTATTTACATTTTTAAAATACACGCCAAACTGCATAACAGTTTGTTAGAGTAGTCGGGTATAATCTCTAGGTACAAATTACAAGTATTATATTTTTTAAAGAGATTAGAATGTTTATTGACAAATATTCCTATTTCAAGGATATACATTGAAGCCAATGTTTATAATTTTATCTTTTTAAATAAGGGTCTACAGGAGTCAAATGGTCCAACTCCACAGATAGCCCGAGCGGACACAAATAGTTTATTTTAAGCCAATCTATTATAGTACCTACTGTATTATTTATTTCGTACGAAAGTAAGTCACTTGTGGTATAAGGAATAACTACAGAAATGTCATCAGCAAATAATATGCATCAATGATTCGTAATACCTGGTAGGTCGTTTATGTATAGAATGAATAATAAAGGCCCTAGTACACTGCCTTGGGGTACACCGAATCCATTTCGATGAGTAATTTCTAAACATTGTTGCCTATTTGTAAGAAAACTTTTGACCCAGTCCAGTGCTGGTCGTCTGATACTGTATTTCTCACATTTTAATAAAACTAGACTATGATTAACAAAATCAAATGCCTTGGACATATCAAAAAATATGTCTGTTACACGTTTTTTTTAATCTATATTATGTGTTATTTGACTGACTAATGAAAATCCCGCAAGGGTAGTGAATTTATTTTTTTGAAATCCCTTTTGTTGTGCAGTTATAACATTTTTTTTTATTTAAAAAATATATTATACGACTGTGCATAACCTTCTCAAATATCTTGGAAAATATCGATATTTTTGTAGGTAGGTTTGGACGGTAGTTATTTAATTCATGTTTACTATCTTTTTTGTATAGTGGAGTTACTACAGAATATTTAAGTACTTCAGGAAATGTTTCCTGTAATAAGGAAAGGTTAATAGATATGTAAAGACATGTACAATATTTAGAACACAGGATTTTAAGATGTACGTAAAAACTCCATCACAACCTGTGGTTTTCGTATTTTAAGATGTACGTAGAAACTCCATCACAACCTGTGGTTTTCGTATTTTAAGATGTACGTAGAAACCCCATCACAACCTGTGGTTTTCGTATTTTAAGATGTACGTAGAAACTCCATCACAACCTGTGGTTTTCGTATTTTTAGATTGAGTATTATTTTAATTATTTCTGTTTGTGTACACGGTCTATAAATACACTTTTATTTATATTAGCAGAATAATTATTGTTTTGGGAATTACTTTTTGTTAAGTTTATGTAGTAGTCTTTGAATGTACTGGCAATTATTTGTGGGCTATTTATGACTTTACCTTCATAATTTATATTTTTTATTTCATTTAGGGTGTATAAATTTTCTGCCTTTATTTTTATGATGTTCCATGTAGCCGCCTTATTTATAAGTTATTATTATTTTTATGATGTTCCATGTAGCCGCCTTATTTTTATGATGTTCCATGTAGCCGCCTTATTTATAAGTTATTATTATTTTTATGATGTTCCATGTAGCCGCCTTATTTATAAGTTATTATTATTTTTATGATGTTCCATGTAGCCGCCTTGTTCCATGTAGCCGCCTTGTTCCATGTAGCCGCCTTGTTCCATGTAGCCGCCTTGTTCCATGTAGCCGCCTTGTTCCATGTAGCCGCCTTGTTCCATGTAGCCGCCTTGTTCCATGTAGCCGCCTTGTTCCATGTAGCCGCCTTGTTCCATGTAGCCGCCTTGTTTATAAGTTATTATTATTTTTTATTTGTTTATACAAGTAATTAATAACTTATTATATTTGATATATTTTAATTTATTGTTTAGTGTTTTATATGTGTATCTTAATTTTCTTTTATTTTTGCAAGCAACTTTAATACCATTAGTAATCCATTTTGGTTGTCTCATGTTGTTATTTATTTTAATTTTTATGTCAGGGAAACATAATTTATAATATAGGCAGAAATCATTATGAAATGTAGCAAATGAAGAATTAAAGTTATTGTCATGTACTACATTAGACCAAGTTGTTGTCATGTACTACATTAGACCAAGTTGTTGTCATGTACTACATTAGACCAAGTTATTGTCATGTACTACATTAGACCAAGTTGTTGTCATGTACTACATTAGACCAAGTTGTTGTCATGTACTACATTAGACCAAGTTGTTGTCATGTACTACATTAGACCAAGTTGTTGTCATGTACGACATTAGACCAAGTTGTTGTCATGTACTACATTAGACCAAGTTGTTGTCATGTACGACATTAGACCAAGTTGTTGTCATGTACTACATTAGACCAAGTTGTTGTCATGTACGACATTAGACCAAGTTGTTGTCATGTACTACATTAGACCAAGTTATTGTCATGTACTACATTAGACCAAGTTGTTGTCATGTACTACATTAGACCAAGTTGTTGTCATGTACTACATTAGACCAAGTTGTTGTCATGTACGACATTAGACCAAGTTGTTGTCATGTACTACATTAGACCAAGTTGTTGTCATGTACTACATTAGACCAAATTAGACTTGATAAGCATTTATTGAATTTTATTACATTATCATTACTGTAGTCATTTCTCATTAAATACCAAGATTGTGGTTGTTTTCATAGTTTTTAATTTTAAAATCTAAAATTTGCGCATTATTGTGATCTGATAACTGCAAAGAATAAACACTATCTATACAATTGTTTTGTCTTGTAGGTTGATTTATATGTAAGATTATTCCATAATTTGAAAATATTTCTTGAAGAGTTAATGAATTTTTATTCTTTTTCTTTATCTGATGAATGACTTGACATTTACAATTAAATATAATTGGTTAGACGTCAGTCGATGTCGGTTTCCGCAGCTCTTGTGGTCTTATGTTTCCTTTTTATTCACTTATTTCCTACTACAGTTCTATATATCTACTCGTATTTCTAGTTAATAATATTTTCTTCAAACATGTTCTAGTTATGTGTTACCGGCGCGACGCAACGTAACTACTCGTCTGTATGTGGGAGCTGGCCACATGTCATGGCGGCCGCCAGTAAAGTTGGCTAAATGTGAACTCGCTCCTTATAAAAGCGTGATTTCTGGCCACCCCGTAAGGGATACGGTCGTGATGATACTTATATGTAAGTATGTATGTTCCTCTGTGGCACACTGGAGAGCAAACGCGTTGGCCGATTTTCATGATTCCCATGACAATCGATTTGTTTTAACAATCTGAATGTCACAAAAGATATGACAATAATCAAATATCTTTGTGAGTGTGTGTGTGATATCTGTGCGCGCGCTCGATGATAGTCTCCACGAGTATGTGTGTGTGTGATACCTGTGCGCGTGCTCGATGATAGTCTCCACGAGTATGGGTGTGTGTGATACCTGTGCGCGTGCTCGATGATAGTCTCCACGAGTATGTGTGTGTGTGATACCTGTGCGCGTGCTCGATGATAGTCTCCACGAGTATGTGTGTGTGTGATACCTGTGCGCGAGCTCGATGATAGTCTCCACGAGTATGTGTGTGTGTGATACCTGTGCGCGTGCTCGATGATAGTCTCCACGAGTATGTGTGTGTGTGATACCTGTGCGCGTGCTCAATGAGAGTCTCCACGAGTATGTGTGTGTGTGATACCTGTGCGCGTGCTCGATGATAGTCTCCACGAGTATGTGTGTGTGTGATACCTGTGCGCGCGCTCGATGATAGTCTCCACGAGTATGTGTGTGTGTGATACCTGTGCGCGTGCTCGATGATAGTCTCCACGAGTATGTGTGTGTGTGTGTGTGTGATATCTGTGCGCGTGCTCGATAATAGTCTCCACGAGTATGTGTGTATGTGATACCTGTGCGCGTGCTCGATGATAGTCTCCACGAGTATGTGTGTGTGTGATACCTGTGCGCGTGCTCGATGATAGTCTCCACGAGTATGTGTGTGTGTGATACCTGTGCGCGTGCTCGATGATAGTCTCGACGAGTATGTGTGTGTGTGTGTGTGTGATATCTGTGCGCGTGCTCGATGATAGTCTCCACGAGTATGTGTGTGATACCTGTGTGTGTGTGATACCTGTGTGTGTGTGATACCTGTGCGCGTGCTCGATGATAGTCTCCACGAGTATGTGTGTGTGTGATATCTGTGCGCGTGCTCGATGAGAGTCTCCACGAGTATGTGTGTGTGTGTGTGTGTGATACCTGTGCGCGTACTCGATGAGTCTCCACGAGTATGTGTGTGTGTGTGATACCTGTGCGCGTGCTCGATGAGAGTCTCCACGAGTATGTGTGTGTGTGATACCTGTGCGCGTGCTCGATGATAGTCTCCACGAGTATGTGTGTGTGTGATACCTGTGCGCGTGCTCGATGATAGTCTCCACGAGTATGTGTGTGTGTGATACCTGTGCGCGTGCTCGATGATAGTCTCCACGAGTATATGTGTGTGTGTGATATCTGTGCGCGTGCTCGATAGTAGTCTTCACGAGTATGTGTGTGTGTGATACCTGTGCGCGTGCTCAATGAGAATCTCCACGAGTATGTGTGTGTGTGATACCTGTGCGCGTGCTCGATGATAGTCTCCACGAGTATTTTTTATTTTTTTTTATATTTAATGTTTAAGGACAACTTACAGCTAGATACATAAAATATATATATATATATATATAGTACATATGGGTAGTGTATGGCTATTGACAAGTTGCCACCGATAGCTAAAATTACATGATTAGGTGGTGCTCGCTGCAATAACAACACGAAACCTAAAGTAAAATTAACCTAAACTTAAAACTAAGAACAATAAACTACATAACATAGAACAAAAAAAAACTAAAAAAATAATTAAAAACAATTATACATAGATACCTAATAAAAACAATAAAATGGAAAATAATAAAAATGAAATAAACTAAACAATAAATTTACAATATATGTAAATATAATACTATTGATGAGAACCACTGGCGAAACGTTTTGTAAGAATGCGTCGTGTAGCTGTCGGAGATAATATAAATGGATCCAAGTCGTTGCAATAATCATTAACATAACTGCATGTCCTGCTTATGAACGAATTCTGTTGGTAGTTAGTTTTGGAGAATGGGACAAGAAATAATCTCCGTTCTCTGAAAGACTTCGTAACCTGCAGCTTACAGAGATTTAGAAGACTGGGACAGTCAATCCTGGAGGTAACTATCGAGAACAGGTATGACACGTCTATGTGTGTGTCCAGTCTCCACGAGTATGTGTGTGTGTGTGTGTGTGTGATATCTGTACGCGTGCTCGATGATAGTATTCACGAGTATGTGCGTGTGTGATACCTGTGCGCGTGATCAATGAGAGTCTCCACGAGTATGTGTGTGTGTGTGTGTGATACCTGAGCGCGTGCTCGATAATAGTCTCCACGAGTATGTGTGTGTGTGTGTGTGATACCTGAGCGCGTGCTCGATAATAGTCTCCACGAGTATGTGTGTGTGATACCTGTGCGCGTGCTCGATGAGTCTCCACGAGTATGTGTGTGTGTGTGTGATACCTGAGCGCGTGCTCGATAATAGTCTCCACGAGTATGTGTGTGTGTGATACCTTTGCGCCTGCTCGATGATAGTCTCCACGAGTATGTGTGTGTGTGTGTGTGATACCTGAGCGCGTGCTCGATAATAGTCTCCACGAGTATGTGTGTGTGATACCTGTGCGCGTGCTCGATGAGTCTCCACGAGTATGTGTGTGTGTGTGTGATACCTGTGCGCGTGCTCGATGAGAGTCTCCACGAGTATGTGTGTGTGTGTGTGTGTGATACCTGTGCGCGTACTCGATGAGTCTCCACGAGTATGTGTGTGTGTGTGATACCTGTGCGCGTGCTCGATGAGAGTCTCCACGAGTATGCGTGTGTGATACCTGTGCGCGTACTCGATGAGAGTCTCCACGAATATGTGTGTGATACCTGTACGCGTGCTCGATGAGAGTCTCCACGAGTATGTGTGTGTGTGTGTGATACCTGTGCGCGTGCTCGATGAGAGTCTCCACGAGGAGGTTGCAGAACTTGAGGTCGAGTATGTCTGCCACGGTGTCCTGTGGGGGGCGCACGAGTGTTGGCCCGAAGCAGACCGCCAGGTTGGAGGGGGTCATCAGGTTGTGTGCGCTGTGTGCCGCCACTCTGCATTACCACAAAAATTACATATCATTTTTTTAAAATATAAGGTATACATTGATAAGGAATTCGAAGTTAGTTGTGTGGAGCTGGATGGCCTGATGTCAGTATATAAATCTCCTAGTTCTCGTACTTGTTTGAGAGTATTCACGGACAGACTAGAGAATGTTTATCAAAGATAACATCTAAAAATAATAAAACCGTTGTGGTGTGCGGGAATTTTAATGTAGATTTTCCTTTAAGTAAAGATGGTAGTCACATCTTAAATGATGTAATTGTCTTTTCCAACAATCGTCAACGTGTATTGACAATATATTTACAGATGGTAAGGTAGTCACAGCCAACGTTTTGTTTGGTATAAAATCGGATCATAAGACTCAAACAATCACTATTAAAATAAATGAAAAATCTAAGCAGATATGTAGTCCTATTATTATCACAAAAAGGCTAATTTCACAAGACTCATTAGAAAATATCAAAAAAGGCATACAAAATAGTAACCTTTATAAAAAGAAAAAAATAATTTTTAATCTCTTCTATGATGAATTTCTTATGCAATACACGTCTACCAGTTGTCAGAAAAGCTTGTAAAGGCATAAACAAAATTAAAAATGTTACCTGGATAACCTGGATAATATTTTGGTGTCCAAAGAGAAATTATTATTTTTATACGAATACACAACAACAATAATGATTTAAAAATATAGTAAAATTTACAAAAAAGTATGCAAGACAGCTAAAAAGATATATCTAAGTAATAGAATATTTCAATCAGAAAATAAAATAAAACAACTTGGAATATCATTAAAGAATTAAGTGGAAAGGAGGATAGACCATTTCACACTAATCAATTAGAATTCATTATTGAGGCTATTACGTTAAGTACTAACAAATTATTGAGGCTATTACGTTAAGTACTAACAAATTATTGAGGCTATTACGTTAAGTACTAACAAATTATTGAGGCTATTACGTTAAGTACTAACAAATTATTGAGGCTATTACGTTAAGTACTAACAAATTATTGAGGCTATTACGTTAAGTACTAACAAATTATTGAGGCTATTACGTTAAGTACTAACAAAGATAGCATTGCTAATCATTTTAACTCTTTCTTTAATACCGTAGCGTCCGACGCAACAAACGTGCTTAATATTAATAAAACTAAAACGAAAATTTTTCTTATAAAATACATATTGATAAACAAGGTATTTTATAAAGCAACTGTATATGAAATTGCTAATATTATCAATAACCTAAAAGCCAAACAATCACTCTTTTACACAATTACCTTAAACACATTAATTGGTATTTTTTGTAAGAATAGAAGAATAACTTTTTTTTGTGATTATTTATGTAATAATTCGACCTTATACCGTCCATAACTGGTACACTTACCTTACCTCATTACAAAATTAATTAATGATTACTTTACAACTGGTATTTTCTCAGACCTATTAAAGACAGCGAGAGTCATCCCGCTCCACAAAAAAGGGGATATCCGTGATGTTCACAATTACAGACCTATCTTTTGCCAGTATTTGGTAAAATATTTGAAAAGTGAATTTACAATAGATTAAGTAAATATTTTAAAGATAATGATTTACTAGATAAAAGGCAATTTGGTTTTCAAAAAGAAAGGTCAACAGTACATGCACTTGGTAAAATGACAAAATGTATATTAATGGGACTAGACAAAAAACATAGTGCCCTCGGGGTATTTAGCGACCTATCCAAGGCCTTTGATTGTGTTCATCACGGTATTCTTCTTGACAAGTTAAGACACTACGGTCTTTCGGGAAAAGATTTAACTCTTTGCAGAAGTTACTTGGAGGAGAGAAAACAGGTTGTTGATATTGGTGGAACACGTTTTGATGGGCATGAGAGTAAGCTCGAGGTTCCTCAGGGATCCATACTAGGACCACTATTTTTTCTTATCTATATAGACGACATAGGTGTATGTATTCCTGAGGGACTCAGGATGATTATGTTTGCTGACGACGTATCAGTATTAATAGACTGTAATGATAAAATTGATGTAACAAATAAACTAGAAACACTTTTCCATTGTCTAGAGGATTGGTTTGGCTGTAATAACCTATTATTAAATCTTAATAAAACGAATTTAATTTATTTTACCCTAGATACTCAAAAAAGAAACGGTATTAAAGGACTCCAACATTTTGTAGAAACCAAAACATTGAATATGGTAACAAGCACAAGATTTCTGGGTTTGGAAATAGACCATAAGCTAACTAATGTGGAAAGGACATACAGAAAATATTGCAAAAAAAATATCCTCGGCTTGTTATGCAATCAAAAAAGTAAAAGAGTATTGTAATTTAAACGCTGCGCGATCTGTTTACTTTGCCTTTTTTCACAGCATAATGAGCTATGGTCTTTTAGTGTGGGGATCCGCAGCTGAAGCTAAAAGGATTTTTGTTTTACAAAAACGAGCCGTAAGGTGCATTGCAGGTCTCAAGCCCAGAAACACTTGTAGACGAGTTTTTAAAAAAATGGGTATCCTTACTTACCTTAAAAAGAAAAGCTCGAGGGTGAACCGGTAAACTATACAATTGATATATTTTTATGATTGATACACACATAAAACAAAAAATGAATTGTAATGCGGAACAAACCCATTGTTGGGAACATTTGAGCCGAGCTCGGTTTGAATGGGTTTACCTAAATTTACTGTTCTACAAGTGTTTAAAATACATTTCAGAGTTTTTCGGCTAAAACAAATAGAAAGTTACGGACTTACACTAAAGTAACGGTTTTTAGAGTTTCGGTGCTTACGATGGTCAACCTTAAGTACCGAACATTTCTGTAAGTGTGTGTCATACTTGCGGAGGTGCGCGAGGAGGATGGAGAGCATCCTGAGGTTGTCCCGGGGCAGCCTGCGGAGCAGCTCCTCCACGGCCGCAAGCCGCGCCGCCGGCTCCAGCTCTGGGGGGAGCACATCGTCAGTGGCGCCAAGTACTGGTCTAAAGCGCCACACAGACACAATATTTGTTATAATGTCGCTTCCCTACATCGAAACGGTTTCAACTCAAATTGGCGTTAATATAAACCTCACTATTGCACACCAGATGGGAACACCTATATGACAAGAAGACTAAACAAAATATAATAGAGAACTACGATATTAAAATAAGTTATGTCCTCCAAGATCACGTGCGGCGTTAATGTACAAAAGTATAATCTGTATGCGACCAAACATATTTAATATTATTAACGACTTTTACCGCATAGTCACTTCACGTAAGAACTTTCCATTCCCTCTCATCGCACCTCTTTCGTCTCTAAATCGTTTGCTGTCGGCGCCGCGATCTATATTCAAGAATGGGACGCACAAACACTATCGTTAACTTAAACTGTTTTTTGTACTATTATTGTATTGCTATTTTGGCTGACTTGGCGACTTGATAAGTTCCAAGTTTAAGTTGCACGCAGATGACCTAAATTGCATCGCACTATAAACGGAGTAGAAGACACACTAAAACTGCAGGAAGATAAGACTCGAGTGCGGAGTCTCGGGCTCCGTGCGGTGTGAGTACTGACTGGCGGCCTGTATGGAGTGCGAGTGCAGGCGGTGTGTGAGAGCGTGCGGGTCTCGGGCTCCGTGCGGTGTGAGTACTGACTGGCGGCCTGTATGGAGTGCGCGTGCAGGCGATGTGTGAGAGCGTGCGGGTCTCGGGCTCCGTGCGGTGTGAGTACTGACTGGCGGCCTGTATGGAGTGCGAGTGCAGGCGGTGTGTGAGAGCGTGCGGGTCTCGGGCTCCGTGCGGTGTGAGTACTGACTGGCGGCCTGTATGGAGTGCGAGTGCAGGCGGTGTGTGAGAGCGTGCGGGTCTCGGGCTCCGTGCGGTGTGAGTACTGACTGGCGGCCTGTATGGAGTGCGCGTGCAGGCGGTGTGTGAGAGCGTGCGGGTCTCGGGCTCCGTGCGGTGTGAGTACTGACTGGCGGCCTGTATGGAGTGCGCGTGCAGGCGGTGTGTGAGAGCGTGCGGGTCTCGGGCTCCGTGCGGTGTGAATACTGACTGGCGGCCTGTATGAAGTGCGCGTGCAGGCGGTGTGTGAGAGCGTGCGGGTCTCGGGCTCCGTGCGGTGTGAGTACTGACTGGCGGCCTGTATGGAGTGCGCGTGCAGGCGGTGTGTGAGAGCGTGCGGGTCTCGGGCTCCGTGCGGTGTGAGTACTGACTGGCGGCCTGTATGGAGTGCGCGTACAGGCGGTGTGTGAGAGCGTGCGGGTCTCGGGCTCCGTGCGGTGTGAATACTGACTGGCGGCCTGTATGAAGTGCGCGTGCAGGCGGTGTGTGAGAGCGTGCGGGTCTCGGGCTCCGTGCGGTGTGAGTACTGACTGGCGGCCTGTATGGAGTGCGCGTGCAGGCGGTGTGTGAGAGCGTGCGGGTCTCGGGCTCCGTGCGGTGTGAGTACTGACTGGCGGCCTGTATGGTGTGCGCGTGCAGGCGGTGTGTGAGAGCGTGCGGGTCTCGGGCTCCGTGCGGTGTGAGTACTGACTGGCGGCCTGTATGAAGTGCGCGTGCAGTCGGTGTGTGAGGAGCGGCTGCGGGAGGCCGCGGAGAGGAGCGTGCGGGTCTCGGGCTCCGTGCGGTGTGAGTACTGACTGGCGGCCTGTATGGTGTGCGCGTGCAGGCGGTGTGTGAGAGCGTGCGGGTCTCGGGCTCCGTGCGGTGTGAGTACTGACTGGCGGCCTGTATGGTGTGCGCGTGCAGGCGGTGTGTGAGAGCGTGCGGGTCTCGGGCTCCGTGCGGTGTGAGTACTGACTGGCGGCCTGTATGGTGTGCGCGTGCAGGCGGTGTGTGAGAGCGTGCGGGTCTCGGGCTCCGTGCGGTGTGAGTACTGACTGGCGGCCTGTATGAAGTGCGCGTGCAGTCGGTGTGTGAGGAGCGGCTGCGGGAGGCCGCGGAGGGGAGCGTGCGGGTCTCGGGCTCCGTGCGGTGCAAGTACTGACTGGCGGCCTGTATGGTGTGCGCGTGCAGGCGGTGTGTGAGAGCGTGCGGGTCTCGGGCTCCGTGCGGTGTGAGTACTGACTGGCGGCCTGTATGAAGTGCGCGTGCAGGCGGTGTGTGAGAGCGTGCGGGTCTCGGGCTCCGTGCGGTGTGAGTACTGACTGGCGGCCTGTATGGAGTGCGCGTGCAGGCGGTGTGTGAGAGCGTGCGGGTCTCGGGCTCCGTGCGGTGTGAATACTGACTGGCGGCCTGTATGAAGTGCGCGTGCAGGCGGTGTGTGAGAGCGTGCGGGTCTCGGGCTCCGTGCGGTGTGAGTACTGACTGGCGGCCTGTATGGAGTGCGCGTGCAGGCGGTGTGTGAGAGCGTGCGGGTCTCGGGCTCCGTGCGGTGTGAGTACTGACTGGCGGCCTGTATGGTGTGCGCGTGCAGGCGGTGTGTGAGAGCGTGCGGGTCTCGGGCTCCGTGCGGTGTGAGTACTGACTGGCGGCCTGTATGGAGTGCGCGTGCAGGCGGTGTGTGAGAGCGTGCGGGTCTCGGGCTCCGTGCGGTGTGAGTACTGACTGGCGGCCTGTATGAAGTGCGCGTGCAGTCGGTGTGTGAGGAGCGGCTGCGGGAGGCCGCGGAGGGGAGCGTGCGGGTCTCGGGCTCCGTGCGGTGTGAGTACTGACTGGCGGCCTGTATGGTGTGCGCGTGCAGGCGGTGTGTGAGAGCGTGCGGGTCTCGGGCTCCGTGCGGTGTGAGTACTGACTGGCGGCCTGTATGGTGTGCGCGTGCAGGCGGTGTGTGAGACCGTGCGGGTCTCGGGCTCCGTGCGGTGTGAGTACTGACTGGCGGCCTGTATGGTGTGCGCGTGCAGGCGGTGTGTGAGACCGTGCGGGTCTCGGGCTCCGTGCGGTGTGAGTACTGACTGGCGGCCTGTATGGTGTGCGCGTGCAGGCGGTGTGTGAGAGCGTGCGGGTCTCGGGCTCCGTGCGGTGTGAGTAATTACTGGCGGCCTGTATGGAGTGCGCGTGCAGGCGGTGTGTGAGAGCGTGCGGGTCTCGGGCTCCGTGCGGTGTGAGTACTGACTGGCGGCCTGTATGGTGTGCGCGTGCAGGCGGTGTGTGAGAGCGTGCGGGTCTCGGGCTCCGTGCGGTGTGAGTACTGACTGGCGGCCTGTATGGTGTGCGCGTGCAGGCGGTGTGTGAGACCGTGCGGGTCTCGGGCTCCGTGCGGTGTGAGTACTGACTGGCGGCCTGTATGGTGTGCGCGTGCAGGCGGTGTGTGAGAGCGTGCGGGTCTCGGGCTCCGTGCGGTGTGAGTAATTACTGGCGGCCTGTATGGAGTGCGCGTGCAGGCGGTGTGTGAGAGCGTGCGGGTCTCGGGCTCCGTGCGGTGTGAGTACTGACTGGCGGCCTGTATGAAGTGCGCGTGCAGTCGGTGTGTGAGGAGCGGCTGCGGGAGGCCGCGGAGGAACCCCTTGAGTGCGGAGGCGAGCGTGCGGGTCTCGTGCTCCGCGAGCTCGGCGGGCTCGGAGCTCCCCGCCAGGACACGCGCCACCCGCGAGGACACTCCCGCCACCCGGTACAGACCCTGCTCCTGGAGCCCGCGGGACTCCACCTGCGACAAAAAACTCCGCTCACAGGTGGGAACAAAAAATGCCTAACAGACATTAAACTCGCCTATGTATCAATTTTAAGTTTTGGTGCAATCAAGAATTTAAAATAAACAAATACCAATATCTCTTTGCACAAAAATAAAATAATATATATATATATATACGAGTACTATAAATATGCGGAACATATCGACTTTAAGAGACGGAACTTTAACAGTTGTCCTTAAGCATTAAATAAATAAAAAATACAATGTATTATTTGTTTTCGTGTGTATCAATCATAAAATTATTTCAATGTTAGTCTAGTCCAGCGGTTCTGGAACTTTTTGGCGTCGGAGCCCTTGGGCTTGCTTTATTCTTTTTAGTATTTATTTATAGTTCATTTTTACTCAGCTTAATGATTTTTTATTTATTTCCTTTAAGTTTTTGAATAAAGTTAAAGTTTACGCAGTCGAGTTCATATTTTGTGTACACTAGGGTTGGATGCAGTTGTTAACTATATTTTTTATGTAGGTAATTGTATATTAAAATTAAATATAAGATGGTTAATTAAAATTGTCAGTCTAATAACGATATGAATTCATTATACGTAATGAAATAAATAAACTGTAAAACGTGTGGTAACCCTTGCGAGTATCTGTCAAAACTATTATCTGACATTCTGCCGCGGTCACAGGTGTAACGTGTGGTAACCCTTGCGAGTATCTGTCAAAACTATTATCTGACATTCTGCCGCGGTCACAGGTGTAACGTGTGGTAACCCTTGCGAGTATCTGTCAAAACTATTATCTGACATTCTGCCGCGGTCACAGGTGTAACGTGTGGTAACCCTTGCGAGTATCTGTCAAAACTATTATCTGACATTCTGCCGCGGTCACAGGTGTAACGTGTGGTAACCCTTGCGAGTATCTGTCAAAACTATTATCTGACATTCTGCCGCGGTCACAGGTGTAACGTGTGGTAACCCTTGCGAGTATCTGTCAAAACTATTATCTGACATTCTGCCGCGGTCACAGGTGTAACGTGTGGTAACCCTTGCGAGTATCTGTCAAAACTATTATCTGACATTCTGCCGCGGTCACAGGTGTAACGTGTGGTAACCCTTGCGAGTATCTGTCAAAACTATTATCTGACATTCTGCCGCGGTCACAGGTGTAACGTGTGGTAACCCTTGCGAGTATCTGTCAAAACTATTATCTGACATTCTGCCGCGGTCACAGGTGTAACGTGTGGTAACCCTTGCGAGTATCTGTCAAAACTATTATCTGACATTCTGCCGCGGTCACAGGTGTAACGTGTGGTAACCCTTGCGAGTATCTGTCAAAACTATTATCTGACATTCTGCCGCGGTCACAGGTGTAACGTGTGGTAACCCTTGCGAGAATCTGTCAAAACTATTATCTGACATTCTGCCGCGTTCACAGGTGGCGCTGGAGGCCTATAGTTGTAATGTTTTCATTTGTTGTTGCTTTTGTTAGTTGTATTGTGTATTTGTAAAATAACTTATACCTTTCTATTCGGATATTTTACGTATTCTTCTTCTCAGTTGTTTATTTTGCTTTTCAATGAAGTTTGTATATAAGATACTTTTATCATTTAACTCTGTAACTGTAAGTATTACTTTTAGTCATAGTTCTCATTATTTATAGTTTTTAAATATTGTTAATATTATTATTTAAATTTCTTAAACATATAATGTATCATAATTGAATGTAGTTTAACATGTTGTGGTCACCTGTTACTGGGGTTCCATTCACTAATGTTTTTTTTTTTACTGTCTGCTTCTATTGATAGAATTGGATTCAATGTGTACTCTGTTGGTGATCCTAATTAAATAAATAAATAAAGTGGCGCTGTCTAACTAATATACTCAACTCAACTAATATAGTCAACTGCAACTAACTTAGTCAGTTACATCTCGGATGTTGCCGAGGCACTGGATGCAAACCAGGAAGTGCATGTGGTGTATACAGACTTTAGGAAAGCATTTGATTTAGTTGATCACGACATACTGCTGCTAAAACTTATGCACCTAGGTATTCATAGGACGTTGTTGCGATGGTGTGAGTCATATCTGAGTAGGAGATCTCAGCTTGTGGCTTTAAAGGGCTATAAATCAGAAGTTAAATTAATTCCTTCTGGAGTACCACAAGGGTCTCATCTGGGGCCTCTTTTCTTCTTAGTTTTTATTAATGATTTGGCTGACTCAATAAGTTCCAAATTTAAGTTGTACGCAGATGACCTAAAATTGTATCACATTATAAATGGAGTGGAAGCACACTAAAACTGCAGGAAGATTTAGACAATGTCCTTCGTTGGTGCGAAAATAATAATATTATTTAGTGACACTAAATATTGACAAATGTTTTTATATGCAGTTTACTAGGAAAAGACATCCCATGAATGCCAAATATATGATTGCGGATTATAATCTGGCAAGGGTTGAGACAATAGAGATCTGGGATTGGTCGTCGACACTGCTCAAAACTTTAGGTGTCAGATGGACACTATTATTAAAAATACCTCACAGCTGTCTGGTTTTGTGGTACGACAAATGAAAATTTTCAAGCAGCCAAGCCTAACTATTATAATTTATAATTCCATAATACTTAAATTGGAATACTGTAGTACAGTGTGGAATCCCTCGTACCAGATTTACTCTGAAAGAATAGAGCGGGTTCAAAAGCGCTTTCTCTATCACCTTGCTTTCTCTGACGGAGATGTCGTAGTCTGGACTCCTATCAGAAAAGACTATGAAATTTTACCTTCACACCGAAGGAGACTGATCCTTGATTTATTTAAACTATTCAATGGTTATATTGACTTACCAGAAATGCTGAAGCGTGTTAGGTTTTTCATTTGCAATGTTTAAATCCAATCCAATGTTTAAAAGTAAATTAACTTTGATTTTAATTAAAAAATGTTATTATACCTTAGATCAGTTTTTTAATGACGAAACCATTTCAAATGTGTTAATAACTGTCAATATATAGATTGTATTGTCATTATTTTTACAATAGTATTTATGGACATTTCTCTTTTGCCTACATTTTGTGTTACATATTTTAGTTTTATATAAATTGTAAAAGCATGTTTAAGTTGTTATTATATCTGTTATTATTTTTAGAATTATATTTGTTAATGTAATTAATTCGTACACCACATGTGGTAGGTTTTTTGCATGTTCACCCTAACCTAACCTAATAACTATGTATGGAAAAACCACGAATAAATGATTTTGATTTGATTTGATTTGCCTCGCACCAATACAAGTTTAGGGCGTCACTCCCCAATTAACCGTGCATTCAACCGTTATGTGTATTCGCTAATTCGTTTCGCAGTGACATAGACATGTTTGCCGGTTCGGTAGCCTCGATTAAGAGAGTATTGAGGGGTAAATATAGTGTCTCCAGATGTTCATTCATGTTTCTTGTTTATATTTTTGTTTTGCTTTGAAGACAAATTTCTAAGCATTCCATGGATTCACCGTGCGGGTGTCGGGTCCATCGTGTGTGGGTAAGAGATGAGAAGAATGGTGTCTCGGGCTTGCGACCGACAATTGGCTGGTTTAAGAAAAGGAGGCCTCCTTTTTTTTTTCTATTTCGCGATAATACGCTCACCATCCACCATTCTACTTCTCTCCCTACCCAACCAAATACTGTATGATTCCGTTAGTGCCGTCTTGGAAGCTCGTTCCATAAATGTATTGACGGCAGACCTGCTTAGGCCCAATTCTTTCAGTAAGTGATGCAAAGATTTTGCTGGAACTCCTCTTGCACCAACTTCCACTGCGTAAAGCTGAGTCTTGAACCCGTTCCTGATCATTTCTTCTGTGAGATCATAATATTTATTCGACTTCATGTTGTGGTCTTTTGGAATATTTGATTCCCACGGAACGGTAAGTTCAATAAGGATAACTTTTTTCAAGTTCCGAGAAAACACTAAGATATATTTTTGGATAATAGTACGTAGTATAAAATTTATTATTTTTTGTCTTCATTTTAATAATTGTGTTGTGTTTGTCTTTATGAATTTAAATTGAATATCAGTGTTAGGTTTACTATTAATAGGTTGCATTCATTTCATGATTATGTATGATATTTGTTAATTTTAAGAATGTAACCAGTATGTAAACTAATTTAAAAAAAAAACTAAATCTTTAATTATCTCCGATCTTGGCCAAATACAATTTAAAGGGCATCGAACTGTCCCGAAGAAATGAGGTCAGAGATCTGGGTGTTGCGCTTCGCTGTCTAGTGTTACCTCCGAGATGCAGCTCCGCACGAACTCGAACCCCTTCTCGTCCAGCGCGAACCGCTCCTCCGGGGGGGCGGGGCGCGCGGGGGGGGGCCCGGGGTCGTCGCATGCCGCCTTCTGTATGGCGCGCAGCCAGCCCTCGCGGTCCGCCTGGGACAGCGCCTGCAGAGTGAGCGCCGGCCTCTCCCGGACCTGCAGCTCCCAGCAGAAGCGCCGCTCCTCCTCGCAGCGCTCGGCCCCCAGCACTGCGGACAGGGCGGGTGAGAGGGGGGCACTGGGGGGGGAAGGGGCGCACTGGGGGGGCGCGCACTCTCGGCCACCTCACCTGGCAGCAGCGTGTCGGCGCCGAGCCGCATGGTGTCTCCGCTGTAGACGGCGTAGTGTTTGCTCCAGGTGGTCCCGAAGGCCTTCTTCTCCTGGAGCAGCAGGTACCCGGCCCGACCGCCCTCCCGCTCCGACCACTCCGAGCCCTGGCTCTGCGAACGATTCATACTGCGAACGATTCATACTGTACTTACGTTTATTGAGTAGTATCAAATCGAAAACAATAAAACCAGAGGCTGTGATGTCAATATTTATGAATGACGCTTTCATTTTCGCTTTATAAGTAAAGTTTATTCTTTAATTTATTTATTTTGCTATATTTTGTTTTATTTTTATATTATCGATAACCATATAGTTAGTTTCCCCAGACACGTTTTGTTTGTATTGCTCACTAGAATGATCGTTCCACTTTATTCATCACATATCGACTTGTATTGAAGATCATATATTATTATTAATTCATCTATTGAAGCTCACATTTACTCGTAGTTCTTCTTTGTGTTCTTTGGGATTCTATACTTAATTGTATAGTGCCTGTAGCTATTACCTAACATTGTTATGGCATTACTTAAGTTACCGTCGATGTTCCGCGAGGGAATGTTGATTTTTCCGAGTTCTTAAGCAACATTTAATTACGTATACTCAATAAACGTAAGTGTTAAAGCCAGTTCTGTGACCCATCGATGGGGACTGTGACCAATCGGTGGGGACTGCGACCCATCGGTGGGGACATGGCCCATCGGTGGGGACATGGCCCATCGGTGGGGACATGGCCCATCGGTGGGGACATGGCCCATCGGTGGGGACATGGCCCATCGGTGGGGACATGGCCCATCGGTGGGGACATGGCCCATCGGTGGGGACAGTTGCACCTCAGCCTCGGGCGGCGGCGGACGCCAGCAGTTTGGGTGCTGCAGCAGTGTCTCCCGAGTAGCCACGCGAGTCTATTTATCGGTCGGAACTGTTACTTGGATTATTAGTTTTATGTGAAAAGAGTTTTAGCATCAGAAGAGCTGGTCTTTTTCTGGAACCCCGGGGTCGACTCCACTGAGACGTTGTCAGCTGCTGCTGGAAGATGGAAGTGCTTCTGCCCCTTTCTTTGGACTTCACGGAGTTGGCTCGTCATCAAACCCCCAAACCATATACAGTCTACTCATCTACCATGGGTGAGGGAGCTGGAACATTCCTCGTGTCCAAGCCCTGCATATCCTCGTGACGAGCCCTTCGACCGAAGAGAGACTAATTGTTTTTTTTTTACTTTGATAATTGAGAATTTAAAGTACACACTAAAGCGGTGCCACATAACGATGAACATAATCTCATGTATAACCTCACCATCTGTCGCATCTCCATCATCTTCTTCATCAGCGACTCTGTCTGCTTGCTGGTCTCCTCGAAGTTCCCGCGGGTCTGCGAACACATGCACACCGCACTCCGTAACTACGTTAGTATCACTCCACGCCACACCACGCCACTCCACGCCACACACCAGTCAATGATGGGTTATTGCGGTTTTCGAAAGGATGAATAAGATTCGGTTGTGAGACATGTTGAGCCAATCGCATGCTATGTACCAGTATGTTTCATAAGGAATGTTACTTAGGGAGTGACAGAGACACATCAGTATGTTACCCTTTGGATGCGGAGCTGCAGGTCGGCGGCCAGCGGCGCCGCGTCTCGGTGCACCTCGTGGGCCTGCAACACTCTGCCGTTACTGTCGGGGCTCTCGGGGCTCCGGGGCTCCGGGCTCTCCGCACCGCGCACACTACCTGGTGATGGAAGGTCCACCAGCCGAACACGAAGCCCAGCAGCGTCTCCACCAGCTCGAACTTCTTCCTCTCCTGGACGCCCTGCAGCAGGAACACGTACTCCAGCGACGCCTGACAGAAGTCCCGGGACGCCATGTCCATTGCCGCATCTGCCTAATTTAATTCCATTAGATATTTCTTTGACATCGGTCTGTTCACAATATAGGAAAATTAAAATATCGCGTTGTTTACGAATACGAGTTGCACCGCTACACCGACGCGGCAGAAATAGCTCCAAGGATTAATGATGTGTATGAGGAAGCCACTGTAAATGAAAACACACTACGTTTTTGGTTTCAACGTTTTGATTCCGGTGACTGGAGACCTTAGTTTACAATAAAGAATTAAATGTAATCATGAAAGCAAATCCATCGCAAACCACGTCAGAGTAAGCGGCAGGTATAAGTGACAACACAATATTGATTCACTTAAAACAAATTGGAAAAGTGAAAAAGCTCGAGAATTGGTACTGCTGGTAGCACACCAACAAACACGCAGAACCAGGTAAATGCTGTCCCAAGCGAAAGTGAGTATTTGGTGGACCAGGGCTGGTGTCACTACAGCTTCTTAAGATCTGGCCGGTAGTAATGTTGTCAACAATTGCAAACCATATTTTTTTTTTTTATTCATTCAGGAAACAGAGATCTTAAAACATAATTACAACAATTTTAAAAGTTACGCAATCCAGCAAAGTTTCCACTTAAATATTAAACATAGTATTTGCAAAAAAAAATTAATAAAAGAAAGAAAAAAAATATTTATTGACAAAAAAACTAATTTACAAGCGAAACATATTACAGTGATCTCCACACTTGGCACGGCCAGACATGTGCTGATCTCGTAACTACATAATAAAAAATAGAAGAAAAATAAATAAATAATAATATCAGGTGTATGCCGATCACAGTACAACCTACATAGTAATACCTATCTGTCTTGTCTACGGGTCAACACCTTTCAGATACTTGAATATGGTATCACAGTCCAAGGATACATTGGAGATACAAAGGTTTGTTTGATTGTGTCCATAATTGGGTTCCAAAGTTAAAACTTACTCAGGTTCATAAACAGACAAAATAGTTACTAAATAAATTACAAATTTCATTACCAGTGGATGCTCTGACGCCATTTAAATACATGTTACACTGTGTCTTGCTATTCAACAACCGAGACTGGTTAGTAACTCTAGTGCTGCTTCATGGCAACGCTAGACCTCACACTTCACGACAGACGGTCGTTAAATTAGAGGAGCTGCGATCGGAATGTCTCCGACACCGACCGTACTCCCCAGACCTAGCTCCAACAGATCGGAATGTCTCCGACACCGACCGTACTCCCCAGACCTAGCTCCAACAGATCGGAATGTCTCCGACACCGACCGTACTCCCCAGACCTAGCTCCAACAGATTGGATCCAAACCTACAAAGTCCGCCTTCAAAAATTTTATTAACTCTCGCTTCCACAATTTTTTTCAGCTATGGAATTAATGTACTGCCATAAAAATACATAAAATGGCGAAAGTGCCTAAATAATAATGGTAACTTAAGTAATAATAACTTTGATTAACATAATATCATTATTTTTTTCGTTCTACTTATTCTATATTAACCCCGCGTTCGTTTTATATAATTTCCAACATAGCAACTTCATAAACCAGCGCGAAATGTCGTTATTGTTAAGAAATACCACTTTTTTAAACAATGCTAACATTTCTTAAAAAAAACGAGCAATGAGGCTACTTTTTGACAAGTATTTTCGTTTATGCTTCATGGCAATGCAACACACATGATATTATTATGGTCTTTGAATTTATTACATAAAATCGTTTAAAATACCTTTTTAACAAATATAATAGAAAACTATATAAAAATGGTAAACAAACCATTTTATACGTTAATGACATCTGTCAAAAAGTAACATCAATAACCCTTCTTACAACAAGGTGACATACGAAATTAGCATCAAATGTTAGAATTTTCATTAAACAAACGACTTGTGCTAAAAAAAGTGGTATTTTCATGCTAACATTTCTTAAAACGAATGCGGGCAAAATTATAAAATTTCATATATAACCTAATAGTTGTAGATTGCACCTGGAATTGGCTAAACCATTTTAATTAGCTTTAAGTTAACAATATATATTTTTCCAAATTTCATATATAACCTAATAGTTGTAGATTGCACCTGGAATTGGCTAAACCATTTTAATTAGCTTTAAGTTAACAATATATATTTTTCCAAATTTCATATATAACCTAATAGTTGTAGATTGCACCTGGAATTGGCTAAACCATTTTAATTAGCTTTAAGTTAACAATATATATTTTTCCAAATTTCTTAGATATGTAACACTTTTTAATATTTTTTTCCATACAAAATAGCAAAGCCTGTAAATATCTTTTAAACGCTATATGAATTCCAATCTAAATAAGTACCTCTCGGATCTTGTCGTTCTCGTGTTTCTTGTGTGAGAGAGCGAGTGTGCGCTCCTGTGTCTGGGAGAACTTGGCCGTCTTCTTGTCAAACTTCTTCTTTCCTTCCTAAAACGAAAACACCAACTTCACCATCCACTTGTGTCGTGTCTACCAAACATTAGCGACATCGCGAAATTACCTTTACTGCACCGATGTGCTCTTTCCTAAATTTTTCTAATGGCTGGATTATCTGTTCATAAGCATTTCCCAGCTGAAACAGGGCAGGAAACATAATTAACATAGCTGAAAGAATATTTTGTTCAACAATAAGTTGTAATATAAAAGTATTTAATTGTAACAACAAGTTAGGTGAGGTGGGTACCATGCGCTCCCGTTCGTCCTCCACGATGCGGATGAGTTCTGCGAAGCGGGTGAGGGACTTGGAGATGGCTCTCTCGTCGTCAGTGAGGGAGGCGCCTGAGAACTCTATCTCCTCCATGCTCTTGGCGAGAGCCAGCTGGGCACTCGACAGACCTGCAACCGCATCACCTGCACTCTTATACTTGCTCAATGTAATGCATTCATGTAATAAGGTTACAGTTGGCAGAGCCAGCTTCACAAAAACGGATAGAGGAATTATTAGTGTTAGGGCTGCTGGTGTTATGGATGACAACCTTTACTAAGTCAATTGTTATGGTCCTTTGTTCACTGCAACATGACTCTGTTAATTCTGCACTCTGCCTACAGGGCAAGGTGGCAGTCGAGAATCAATGCACAGTTGATGTAGTTACTGTTTAGGGCCAGAAGGACAGCCGTACTATCAGTCTTCTGAATGTGAATAATAAAGGTTTTGGCTAACTTGTGCCGCTTTAAGGAAGCCCATACATTTTGTCTGAATATGCCTATATCAAGCACTGGTGTAAAGTTTATTAAACTGTCAGTTGTCACCGTAGTCTATTTCGATTGTCACTGGCCACTTGTCCAGTTTATTTTAAAAGTGTGTGTGTGTGTTTAATTAGAGAGAGGTACACATTTTTATTTTAAAAGTGTGTGTGTGTGTTTAATTAGAGAGAGGTACACATTTTTATTTTAAAAGTGTGTGTGTGTGTTTAATTAGAGAGAGGTACACATTTTTATTTTAAAAGTGTGTGTGTGTGTTTAATTAGAGAGAGGTACACATTTTTATTTTAAAAGTGTGTGTGTGTGTTTAATTAGAGAGAGGTACACATTTTTATTTTAAAAGTGTGTGTGTGTGTTTAATTAGAGAGAGGTACACATTTTTATTTTAAAAGTGTGTGTGTGTGTTTAATTAGAGAGAGGTACACATTTTTATTTTAAAAGTGTGTGTGTGTGTTTAATTAGAGAGAGGTACACATTTTTATTTTAAAAGTGTGTGTGTGTGTTTAATTAGAGAGAGGTACACATTTTTATTTTAAAAGTGTGTGTGTGTGTTTAATTAGAGAGAGGTACACATTTTTATTTTAAAAGTGTGTGTGTGTGTTTAATTAGAGAGAGGTACACATTTTTATTTTAAAAGTGTGTGTGTGTGTTTAATTAGAGAGAGGTACACATTTTTATTTTAAAAGTGTGTGTGTGTGTTTAATTAGAGAGAGGTACACATTTTTATTTTAAAAGTGTGTGTGTGTGTTTAATTAGAGAGAGGTACACATTTTTATTTTAAAAGTGTGTGTGTGTGTTTAATTAGAGAGAGGTACACATTTTTATTTTAAAAGTGTGTGTGTGTGTTTAATTAGAGAGAGGTACACATTTTTATTTTAAAAGTGTGTGTGTGTGTTTAATTAGAGAGAGGTACACATTTTTATTTTAATAATTTGAAGTAGAAATATATGTATAATTTTTCTATCTTCATTTTTGGCCTTATGCCATTTTTTACTTCAGTCTTGTTCCAAATTTACTGAAATACACATCTAATTTACCTAAATTCCCTTGTTTTCATTATAGTTCCAATCAGCTCCACCCTGACACTAACATTGCTATTGTATAATACTATTTGTTTTTATCTGTTTGATTGTTTCACAATGGTTGGTCCAAGTTGGTAAAGTTGTGTAATGACTCATTATGTGAGCAGCTAGACTCATTGTGACGGGAGACACCTCTGTCCAGAACACCATGACTCATCTGCTCATATGCAAAGTGCCTCTTATGCTAATCATAATTAGAGCACAATGCATGAAAAGATAACAGGAATGTGAAATTTCATATTAATTAAAAAGTATTAATGATTATTAGTTTAGTATATTTTTACTTGCTGACTCATCTCAACCATTTTATAATTTAGACTTATAGTGGAGTGAGATTCATAGCTTACTCAATTTGACAGTGGAATAATAACTAGGAAGATACCTATTCCATTAATAGTTGTTATTTCCTTTCAGTGTTTTAATTGTATTTGTAAGTTTTCCTGTTAAACAGTATTGACCAGACATTTTATTTATATCTTCCTACTTCCACAACATCCCCTGCCAGATAATGTTAAGGTAAACAAGTAGGTTGTGTCTTGAAGAATGCCAGAATGGATAGTAGATTATATTTCATACCTTATTAATAGGAAAAGTTTCAAAAAACTATTTCATGTTACTTTTCTGAAGCCTGGTATTTCTGATTACACAAGAATGGTTGATAACAAAGTTGGTGTGAAGAGTAAGTGGGACAACTCATTAGCTTATCTCTCCACCTAACATCATTCCTTTAATCATTTGTACTATTCCCATACTGGTATTAATCAAGTATGGTTTGTTAGTCTAATAAGGGCAGACGTGAAGGTTGTTATTCATTTTCAAAATTATATACCAATTAGCTAATTAAATTAATTTGTAAAATTAAGGTTTGTTAAATTAGGTTGTAAGACAAGCAACCTTAGAGTTCACCAACCCACTTACTAATGCACATTTGCCCCATGTGTCTGCCCTCACACTTGCCCCATGTGTCTGCCCTCACACTTGCCCCATGTGTCTGCCCTCACACTTGCCCCATGTGTCTGCCCTCACACTTGCCCAATGTGTCTGCCCTCACACTTGTCTCATGTGTCTGCCCTCACACATGTCCCATGTGTCCGTCCTCACACTTGTCCCATGTGTCTGCCCTCACACTTGTCCCATGTGTCCGCCCTCACACTTGTCCCATGTGTCCGCCCTCACACTTGTCCCATGTGCCTGCCCTCACACTTGTCCCATGTGTCTGCCCTCACACTTGTCCCATGTGTTCGCCATCACACTACACCTATCATTACCACTATCTATTTTAAATATGTACATTTAACACCTATTTGATGATTGTTTATCACATAGATAAGACACATCGACCTTGAGCGGCTCCGGTCACAAGGTCTCCCTATTGTTACGGCAGGTCTGCTCAAAAGTAAAAGGTGACAATATGTGGGACTTACGCTTGGCGGCGTGGACGATATCCTTGACCTCGCGGATGAGCCTCTTGATCTGCTGCGATGTGTTTTCCAGCTCCTTCTCGTGCTTCTGCAGATTGTCGCGGAACTGAGGACTGTCCGTGAGGCACTCCGCGAACTCCAGCGGCTGAAGCCCCACGCCCATCTCGACGGAGTTTTGACCACTTTCACCGAGCATCCCTCATCACCACAGGTCTTCCTGACGCGTCACCGATACCTCTGCGACACTCTCGCGCACCGCCCACACTAACTTGATAGCTAATTTAATTGAAAATGCTTGAATAGTGAGATAGAACAATATTTATCTTGCGATAGTTTATTGTTACTGATTGTTACGCAGCTGTCAAATGTCATTCTGACGCGCCTATCGGTCGTATTGTAGATTAGACTTTAAATTAGTCAATCAATGTACATTACTATTTTAAAGTCTTGTTTCATTAGTCGAGATGAGTTTAAATACGTAATGTACGATCTTTAAGAATACTTAATAAATAAACTGAAGGGTTCTCTTCTTCCGATGGACGATGAATGAGATGATAGGGAAGGCAAAGGGTCTAGCCCATACAGCCAAGTCTGACGTAATATATCTTTCTTTTTTATAAGTTAATGAGGTCATCATCAAATTCCAGACGCTGCAGAATTTGACTCCTAGAAAGGAGTAGTTCGGATTTGGCGGAGAGCACAGTACCACACTCCAGCTGACACGGGTGCTGAACTATTTGGCGTCAGAGCTTAACAGGGGCCGGTGCTCCGTCGGCGTCTTTCTCGACATGTAGAAAGCGTTTGACGGAGTGTGGCATACCGGTCTGCTATCAAAGCTCTTCGTCGCTGATGGTAGATCAGCTTGAACAGGTAGATGGTAGACACATGGCAGTCAGGCGTCATGGCATCGTACCTGGAGGGAACACGATTTTTCGTGCAGGTCGACGAAGCTTCGACCGCGGAGAAGACGACTTTAGCTGGCGTCCCGCAAGGGAGCTGCCTATCTCCGGTGCTCTATGCCGCCTTTAAGACTTTCGTCCGCTCGCACCACCTGGTGGCGCCATCCATAGCGGCTAGAATCCAAGCGCAGTAAAACATCCTCTTGCGCGTGACAGTCGGAGCTCCGTGGATCGTGCGCAACACACTCCACGATGACCATCGATCAGTTCGTGGCCAGGCTCTCGAAATCTATGTTCGATCGAGCCGACCGCAGCCGCTTCGACCATCTTCGGGCCATCGCACATATCGCCACCAGAGGGCCGTCGCGTCGCGTCGCCTGCCTCGTAAGATCCTGGGGGCTGAGGCGTAACCGGCACAGACTGATTAAAACTGTATAAAGATTTCTCAACAGAAACTGTCCCACAGGTGCCACAAATCTTTTAGTGTATTAGTAAGTACCTAGTTAATTTAAAATTCTGCCGCCGGGTTTTTTTATTATTTAAATAAACATTAATTTTATAATGTATGTAAACTAAACAAATTTATCACATTAATAACTGCATGGTATTATTTAAAAGGCAATAGGTATTTTATTTAATGCCCGCATTCATGACCAAGCAGCATGTTATGACACAGGTCGCCTTGTGAAGCAGCATTTTGCGTTTTTACTTTTTACATTGCATGTTAGGTAAATAAGTTAAAGTCAAAGTTTTGTGCAACAATTGTGCCGGATCGTGATAGTGCGGTGATAGCTTGTGGCGTATCTTCACGACCGGCGAGACGACATCATGTAGGGTAGACAGCTTCTCAGGTGTCCACGGGTTTGCGGTTCTTCGGTAGCTCGGGAAGTCGGAATGATGAACCGCAAGCCCGTCCGTCTTTTATAATACCCACTTGTCCTCGATTTTGAGCTTACACGTGTTTGTCGGCTCCCTTTGCAAACACGGTAAGTCCCGACCCTATTGGAATAGTCCTATTAGAATGTTCACATTATAACCAATAGGAGACAAATTGTCCGGTCCGGCCTCGATGCAAGTCGATGGAGCGAGCACCAAAACTTTCTGCCGAGATCAAGTGAGTATTAAGACAACACTCGAAAATATATTTAATCCCTAATACAATGTCTGCATCTAAGCAGGGCTACTTACACAATATGTGAATACGTCCGAGACCCTCTCCAGGTCAGCCCAGGTACATTCCAAGGCAGCAGCCGTGATCGACTTCACTAGACTGACCCGTCGCTAGACTGATACGTCCGAGACCCTCTCCAGGTCAGCCCAGGTACATTCCAAGGCAGCAGCCGTGATCGACTTCACTAGACTGACCCGTCGCTAGACTGATACGTCCGAGACCCTCTCCAGGTCAGCCCAGGTACATTCCAAGGCAGCAGCCGTGATCGACTTCACTAGACTGACCCGTCGCTAGCTGATACGTCCGAGACCCTCTCCAGGTCAGCCCAGGTACATTCCAAGGCAGCAGCCGTGATCGACTTCACTAGACTGACCCGTCGCTAGACTGATACGTCCGAGACCCTCTCCAGGTCAGCCCAGGTACATTCCAAGGCAGCAGCCGTGATCGACTTCACTAGACTGACCCGTCGCTAGACTGATACGTCCGAGACCCTCTCCAGGTCAGCCCAGGTACATTCCAAGGCAGCAGCCGTGATCGACTTCACTAGACTGACCCGTCGCTAGACTGATACGTCCGAGACCCTCTCCAGGTCAGCCCAGGTACATTCCAAGGCAGCAGCCGTGATCGACTTCACTAGACTGACCCGTCGCTAGACTGATACGTCCGAGACCCTCTCCAGGTCAGCCCAGGTACATTCCAAGGCAGCAGCCGTGATCGACTTCACTAGACTGACCCGTCGCTAGACTGATACGTCCGAGACCCTCTCCAGGTCAGCCCAGGTACATTCCAAGGCAGCAGCCGCGATCGACTTCACTAGACTGACCCGTCGCTAGACTGATACGTCCGAGACCAGTCTAGGTTCCGTCCAGGATGCCCAAACAAGTTCTAGGTAACCTATAGGCAATCGCAGAGTGACCCGAGTACACAACATTCCAGGCTGACCAAGAATACGTCCGAGACCAACCGGATACACTCTAACCTTAAAACATGTCATTTTATTACCTCCAATACTATAAGGTTACAAATAAGTTTCGAGACGATATTAAGCTAAAAAAATGTTACACAGAAATAATTCTTCATTTATTAAAAACACATAAACACACAGTAGTCATAATAAAAACACGTAAAAAGCACTTGGGCTAAACAATTACACGATCCAAAAAACAGATTATTATTATTATTCCTGGTTACGGCCGTCGCAAATTCCTAAGCTATCACGTAGTTATTTCCGGGCTACGACCGCCTTTTTTTATTATCATCTTATCATTTTGAAAAATTGCTAATAGTAAAAAGTAAGAAAAACTATAAACTAAGTGAAAAAAAGCTACAATTCTATATGTGTTGTATTGTATATTATACTTATTTGTGTAATGGAACTGGTGCCTGAGACACAGATTAACTTTGTTTGGGCACCAGTGGCCAATTCCTAAAAAATGTACTAGTTTTTAAGTAAATAAACGATTTTTATTATTATTATTGTTTTCGCTTGCTATTTTTAGCACTGATTGTTTGTGATTAATCAGAGATCGTCCTGTGCATATATAATGCTTGTATTAAATAAAACACGCGTTGTAATAATAATGATATATTATGTGTTGGTCTTTTGGTCGGTGTTGTCGTCGGCCTCTTGGCTATCGTCCGTGTCGTCCTCAGAGTCCTCGTCTTCGGAGTCGCAGCTGGAGTAGGTCCCGGAGTAGCCCGGCGTCTCGCCTGCAACATGTGTGGAGTACAGACTAATAATAACTAAATGTTTATTGGCTCATTACTGAACAAAGTATTGGTGATGTAAACAACGGGAGGGGTTCATAATGCACTTAAAACAATGCAATAAGCAAATAGTTATAGTTGTGATAGTTGGTGTGGACAGAGTGACGAAGTCTCACCGTAGTAGCCGGGCCCCGTGTCTCCGTCGTCGTCGTCGTAGTCGTCCTGCTGCGCCACTCCCTGACGCCCGTACCGATGGGACCGAGCTGAAACACAAACACATGGAGTTACATTCACGGATGGGTGACTCTAGTGGTCTTACAAATCATACCTCTTTTAAATTTTGTATTTTATTTCTTATTTTTATTAAAGTATTTTGACAAAATTGTCATATTGGAAAAAAGTGTCAAAATAAGTGTCCAATAAAATAGTGTCAAAATAAATGTCTAATAAAATAGTGTCAGAATAAATGTAATAAGATAGTGTTAGAATAAATGTCTAATAAGATAGTGTCAGAATAAATGTCTAATAAGATAGTGTTAGAATAAATGTCTAATAAGATAGTGTTAGAATAAATGTCTAATAAGATAGTGTTAGAATAAATGTCTAATAAGATAGTGTTAGAATAAATGTCTAATAAGATAGTGTTAGAATAAATGTCTAATTAGATAGTGTTAGAATAAATGTCTAATAAGATAGTGTTAGAATAAATGTCTAATAAGATAGTGTTAGAATAAATGTCTAATAAGATAGTGTTAGAATAAATGTCTAATTAGATAGTGTTAGAATAAATGTCTAATAAGATAGTGTTAGAATAAATGTCTAATTAGATAGTGTTAGAATAAATGTCTAATAAGATAGTGTTAGAATAAATGTCTAATAAGATAGTGTTAGAATAAATGTCTAATAAGATAGTGTTAGAATAAATGTCTAATAAGATAGTGTTAGAATAAATGTCTAATAAGATAGTGTTAGAATAAATGTCTAATTAGATAGTGTTAGAATAAATGCCTAATAAAATAGTGTCAAAATAAATGTCTAATCTAAAGGGTTCTATCTCTAAAGAACCGTCGCATAAGATATGACCTTTTGTGCTTACACAAAATCCTGCACTCTTCCATTTCCTCTAAATATTTGCTGTCGTCGCCTAACATTAATATTCGTTACAGAACAAGATGCCCGAACACATTCTCTCTATGTCCTATGTAAACAACACATCATTCTTTAACCCGGTGGTGAGAATGTGTCGCACCTACAATAGAGTGGTTAGCTTGCGGCCTGATATTGATGTTTTTGACAGTGGTTTTTTTTGCAAGCATATAAAAAGTCCATTACCACAGACCTCTGCCTTATTTGACTTATTTTAATTTATTTATATATTAATAATAGGGTCGCCAACAGTGCCAACAGCTCCCATGCATTTGTATCTCATATTGACTTTTATCTTGTGTTAAATTATTATTATGTTACCTGTATTGTATATTTTGTTGTAAATTGTATTTGTGTAAGGAATTATTTAACTGATATTATTGAATTGTAATTATGATTGAATTTAATTTGTGTAATTTGTTTTCTAATTTTAATAATAATTATTATAATTTGCATGTTGTGTGTGCTGCTTAAATTCCAGTCTAGTCCATGTATAAATTAAACGAACTCAAATTTGCAACTGACTGGAATCTGTTTGCACACCTAATAATAAATAAATGTCTAAAAGGATAAACGTTTCAATTTTGACAAATTACTTATAAACAAAAAAAACTAATTTGGTTTAATGGGTAACAGGTGGTGACTTACTGGACATGCTGAGGTCCTGGGTGAGCTGAGTCGGGTGTTGGCAACGGGGACACGGCGGCTCCCCCCTCAGCTGTCCCCGCCTCCGCACATGCTCCGAGCAGTAACAAGTCTTGCAGCGCAAACATGAGTACTGTCCCAGGCGGTTACACGACTGACCTGCAACAAACATACAACTATAAAATAGAAATAACATTATAAGTTTGCTGATTACTAGACAAAAACAACAAAACAAAGAAAAAAGCTGAAAATTCAACTATTTTGTCAAACTCAGGAATTTGAGTGGAGATGATAGTAGATGGTTTGACATTTTTATATGAATGTGTTAGTCTTACTGTTATTTTACTTACATGTGGTTTAAGACTGCTCACTGTGGTTAAGCCGATTTGACAGCTAAGTTACAACTACCTACATATTACACTTAAATACACAACATATCTTACCCCTAAGCACTAATACTATATAACCTAACTAAAATGATCTTACTGAAATTAACAATGAGGAATTAAATATTGCAGGATTTCTTCCTGCATAGTGACTCTAGCATTAGGCGGTATTCCCAAGATATCTTGAATTTCCTCAGCAGTAGGTATAGGCTGATTATCTGGAACTCTTCTGCGTAGCTGGTTGATATTTCTAGTCACTACTGGGCCATCTATGATTTGATCTAAGACCCTGACAGGTCCCCGGACCTTAACAACAGTTCCTCTAGTCCAGGGTTGCACAGACTTATTAATACTAGGGGCCACTCGGCCAAATCATGAACTGATAGCGGGCCGGCCGCCAGAAGTAGGTATAGGTAGTTAAAGACAATAAAGAATTGATAAAAATTTATTAAAATTAAAAAAGAAATTATTAATTTGAAGCGTGGCACTGCATAGTGCTTACAATCTTTTTTATATTTGGCTCAAATTTACTTGTAGCAACACGTAAAACTGCTTCCAAACTTTCATTTGCAAGGCGGTTTCGATTTTTTGTTTTATTATTATTTAGTATTGAAAAAGTTTGTTCACATATATAGGTAGAACCAAATAAGCTGGCACATTTCAGAGCGTTTATGCGCAACTCTTCGTACATATTTTTATCAATGCAGCGGTAAAAGTTCAGCAAGTCTCCTTCGTTGAATTTGTTGCGTAAATCTTGGTCATTTTGAATGTCGATAATTTCTAACTGCATTGACTCTGGCGCATTTTCAACTGAAATAGTGAAAGGATTGCTGAATATGTCCAACAGAGGTTTCACTTTTTTAAACTCCGAAAATCTGTCTTCAAAAGATTGAATCAAAATATCTAGCTTTTCTACATAACTGAAATTAATCGCAGTTTTGTTGAATTTTTCAGCCATTTTCTTATAATTCGGAAAATGATTATAATTTCCAGAATTCAATTGTGATCTGAAAAGTGTCAGCTTGCATTGAAAGGATGTTACATGAGCATAGAGCTGGGATATCAGTTGATTTTTGCCTTGAAGCCGTGTGTTCAAGACATTCAAATGATTTGTAATGTCAACTAAATAAGCTAAATCACACAACCAATCAGGATTTTTAAGTTCCGGGACATCCCTTTGCTTTTCCGCCAGAAATATTCCAATTTCTTCTATTAAATTTAGAAATCGTTCCAGTGTCAATCCACGACTTAGCCACCTTACTTCTGTATAATACAGTAAATCTCCGTATTCGCTTTCGATGTCATCAAGGAATTGTTTGAATTGTCTGTGATTGAGTCCTCGTGATTTTATGAAATTTACAGTCGAAACTACTACTTTCATTACATTTTGAAATTCATTTTTTTTAGAACAGAGGGCTTCTTCCTGGTGTATAATGCAGTGAAACTGCATGAGATCTTCAGTGTTTATGTTTTTTTCTTGCAGGTGCTTTTTCAGCAAAGTAACTAGCCCGGAATTGATACCAATCATGGAAGGAGCACCGTCAGTCGCAACTCCCGATAACTTAGATAAGTCCAAATCAGTTTTTGAACACTCGTCCAAAAGTCCATTGAGTATATCAACTCCTTTGGTTTGACCTTTCAATGAACACATTCCTAATAACTCTTCGAAGACTTCAAAATCTTGAGTAACACCTCGTATGAATATGAGAAGTTGAGCTGTGGAACTAATATCAGTCGATTCGTCGAGTGCTAATGAAAAAAATTCCATGATCTTAGTTTTTTCAATTAATTGTTCCGCAATATTACCTGACAAGGACATAATTCGTCTTTGGATAGTCATACGATTCAGTTGAATTTTCTCAAACTTTTTTGCTGCTTCTGGACACATTTTCTTAGCGGCAATTTCCATGCATTCTTTTACAAAATCGCCATCATTGAAGGGGCGACTTCGCTTTGCTATCATTCGAGAAATTTCATAACTAACTTCTGTAGCCGTTTCTGAATCTTGAATGTGTTTTGTAAACATAGCTTGCTGACCAATAAGCTCCCGTTTTAAAGACAACATTTTTTGCTTTCTTAATTCGCCTGTAAACTTGGTAAAAGAAGGATGCTACGTTTCATAGTGCCTTTTTACATTATAATCCTTTGCAATCGCAACAGAATTCTTGCAAATTAAACAAACGACTTTGTTATGCGACCATACAAAAAAGTATTTCTCAGTCCAAATTTCTTGAAACTGCCGATTTTCATCTTTAACCTTACGTTTTTTACTAGGTCCTGGCTTCTCCATGTTGCGTTCTAATCCTGGCTAGGATTAACACAGCACCTAAAAACAATTACAGTACCCACTTAAATTACCTATCCTTTTTTAAATTATCAAAAATAATTGATTAAATATTATTTCTCAGAAATTTTAAGATTTTTATACAGATTTTATCTGAAATAATGACGTAATTATTACAGTTAGAGAAATTCTTATAAAAATAGTAATTTCTTTGTTTATTTTAATATTTAGCCAACATTAAAGCTAAATTTGATTAAAATTGATTAAATAGGTAGGGAAACACTTATTAATAACAGAGTTTTACTTACGTTTTCACAACACAATTATACACGGCACTTGACGGGTTAACACTGCAACAGGAAATCTACGTTGAATGTGGATCAAAATATATGACACCGGCTAGTTGAGTTAAAATCTACACTAGAACTATTGCCTCCCAAAAACACTAATAAACTGCACTTATTCTCAATCACTTATTACTTCGCTTTGTATTTTCGCGCTTATTTCTTTCTGTTGTTGACACTTCACTCAAATGAAAAGCGAACTGTTCGGCCGCTGCGGTTAACGTGATTTTTATACCGCGCAAACGACTCTGGAAGCTTCGTGTAGATACGCGAGCAATCGGGAATACGGGACTATATCTATCTCGCTTGCTCACCGCGCTAGAAAATTCTTGATTTCTATAGCGAGCGATGTTACTTGACTTAGCAATTTTGGGCGCTAGATTCAAATTGCGCGCGCGCGAGTTTCACATTACTTTTCGAACATATTTTTTTTTTGTTTTATTCTGGAATAGAATTCAATATTTTTCGAATGCACGAGAGTATTATTTTTGCTGTCGGCGGGCCACCAGTATTCGACCCACGGGCCGCATGCGGCCCGCGGGCCGCGGTCTGTGCATCCATGCTCTAGTCCATCTCTCCCCAGGAGCATAAGTTCTTGCCCATACTTTGTCACCAACTTTAAACAAACGAATGCTGACTTCCTTATTGCTTTCAATCTGCTGTTCTGATTTAGTTTTGTCAGAAAAAGGATGCAGCATATCAAATCTTGTTCTAAAGCGTCTTCTATTTAATACCTCGGCTGGTGTTTTTCCTGTAACTGTGTTAGGAGTAGTTCTTAATGAAAATAGAAGTCTAGGAAGAATAACTTCGTAGTCATTACCCTGTATCTTTTGCAATTTATTTTTGACTGTCTGTACAGTTCTTTCAGCTTGACCATTGCATGAAGGTGTGTACGGTGGGGTCAATACATGCTTTATAGTGTTCTGCTTCAAGAAATCAACAAACTCCTGAGATGTAAAAGCTCTTCTATTGTCTGACACAATGACTTCCGGCAAACCTTGCTCAGCAAATATTGCTCTAAGAGCATTTATAGCACATTTACTGGATGTGCTTGATAACACTTTTACATCAGGCCACTCGGAATGAGCGTCTATAACAATAAAAAATATTTTGCCATGATATGGACCGGCAAAATCAATGTGGATACGCTGCCACACATTTGTCGGGGTCACCCATGAATGTGCTGTTGTCGCTGGCATGTTCCTATTAACCTGGCAACATTCACATGTGTTTACCATAGACTCTTATCTCGTGGTCCAAGCCTGGCCACCAAAAGTAACTCCTCGCAATAGCCTTAGATATGACTATGCCATCATGAGTCTCATGTAGAGCTTCCAGCATAAACTTTCTCATGGGTGGTGGAATAACTACTCTATTACCCCAGACAATGCAGTCACTACACAATGACAATTCTTTTCGCTTTAACCAGTAGATCCTATGTATTTCATTATTTACTTTGTCAGGCCATCCATGCAATATCCAGTACTTAATTTTTGCCATGTCTTCATCTCTTGACGTTAGATTGGCGATGTCTTGGGTAGTATATTGCACTGCACTGGGCAATTCTGACAACAATAATATATCACCACACTCCTGGTTGATTTCCTGAGTGTGTTCTATCGGCCATCTACTTAAAGCATCTGCATTTCCGATCGAACTTCCACTCTTATACCTCAGTTCGTAATCATATGAATTTAATTTTAATGCCCATCTCATCATTCTAGGAGATAGCACCTTCGGAATAGCTTTATTTGGGCTAAATATACCCAACAGAGGTTTATGGTCAGTATAAATAATCACATGACGACCATATACATACTGATTAAATTTGTCGAGTCCAAACATCATAGCAGCCGCCTCTCTGTCAATCTGTGCATAATTATGCTCGTGTTTATTAAACGTCCGTGAGCCCATAACTATAGGTTTCTCAAATCCATCTTCCATAACGTGCGCCAACACTGCCCCCGCTCCATAGTCGGACGCGTCACAGGTTAAAGTGATTTGCCTATTGTTATCAAAATGAATTAAAGTCTGATCACTAGTTATAGCTGTACGAGCTTTTCTAAAAGCACATTCTTCGGCTTCATCCCACTTCCATTTAGCATTCTTATCTAGCAAGCGATGTAGAGGCTCAAGTATCGTAGCTTTATCTGCTATAAACCTTTCATAGAAATTTAAGAGCCCTAAAAAAGCTTGCAACTCCTTCACATTCTTTGGTGGTAGAGCTTAATTTATCGCTTCAACCTTTTTATTGGATGGGTGAATGCCATTACTATCAACTACATAACCCAAAAACTCGACTCTATCTGTTGCAATTTTACACTTATTTTTGTTAAGTGTCAACCCAACCATCAGAAGTCTTTTTAAAACTTCTTCAAACCTGCTGTCATGCTGCCTCTTATCAGCACCTGCTATTAATATATCGTCCAACAAGACGGATACCCCCTCTACCCCGGCCAGAGTGGTGGACATGAGACGCTGAAAAATACCTGGACATGCTTTCAATCCATATGGTAACCTATTTACCTTATATAGGCCTTTCGGAGTTGTAATTGCCAGTAATTTAGCTGTCTCTTTACACACTGTCACTTGAGTATAAGCTTCCTTTAAATCAAGTTTTGTAAAAATCTGTCCCCCCGCTAAGTCTGAAATAGCTTCATTAATAGTGGGTTGTGGATAGGTATCTGTGTCCGTTGCCGAATTGACTGTTTTTTTTTTTTTTTTTTTTATACTGGACTCGACATGTGACATCGCGCCCACCTGATGGTAAGCAGTACGCGAGGTCCAAGAATGGGAGCAACTGACGCCGGTCACTATGACCGACATCAGTCTCTACCACTATGCCGGCCTAACAAGATGCTTTTTCACACTTCGCTTGAAGGACTCCAGGTTATAAGAGTGGGGAAATACACTGGCTGGGAGAGCATTCCACATCTTCAGCGTGCGACAGATGTAAGAGTCTCCAAATTTATGAGTACGCGTAGGGATAGTGGGTAAGGTATGTGGATGCATATTTTGGCCTGTGCGTGTAGTTCGGTTGCGGAATAGAGAAGAAGGGATAAGGTTATGGAGCTCCTCAGAACACTCGCCGTGGTATAGCTTGTAGAACACGCTCAGAGAGGCAACGTCACGGCGAAGCTGCAGTGATTCGAGAGTTTTGGAGACTGTGGTGTCGTCCACTATCCGAATTGCCCGCCTCTGCAGGACATTGAGAGCATCTGTAAGATACTTAGCGGAGCCATCCCAGAGGTGAGAACAGTATTCCACGCATGACCTTATCTGAGCTTTATACAGCATAAGTCTTAGAGCAGGCGGGAAAAACCGCTTCACCTTGTTCAGTATCCCAAGTTTTTTCGACGCTGTTTTGGTAATGCTCTCAATGTAGTTTCTGTGGTTTAGATCTGAGCGTATTTCGACTCCGAGTATGTTAAAGCTGGGTTGAAGTTCCAGCACGGTGTTCTGAAGAGTAGGAATAGGAGAGTAGGGAGACTTCTTGACCGTCAACGCGCATGCCTGAGTCTTACTGGCATTAAACTGGACTAGGTTTTGGGCACCCCACGCAGAAATTTTGCGAAGGGTGCCGTCCAGTTCCGTCGTCAGGGAACGGCGCAACTCCTCTACTTTGGCGGCTCCCACAGCTCGTGGACTAAGGTATCGCCCATGAACCGTGCTGTCATCTGCATAGCAATGAATGTTTCCAAGGGTCAACATGTCATTGATATGCAGAAGAAACAGTGTTGGGGACAATACAGAGCCCTGCGGCACACCGGCATTCACTGACATGAGCCCAGACGCATTCCCATCCACAAGGACCCGAATGCTGCGCTCATGTAAGAAGCCGGTTATCCAGCCCACCAGCTGCGGGGGCAGACCATATGCCGGCAACTTGGATAGTAGTGCCTTGTGCCATACCCTATCGAAGGCTTTGGAGATGTCCAGACTGACCGCCAGAGATTCGCCATACTTATCCATTGCCTCACCCCAGACGTGGTAGACGAATGCTAGAAGATCACCCGTTGACCGCTTAGGACGGAAGCCATATTGGCGGTCATGAAGTATGGAGTGATCCTCTAGATATCGAACAAGTTGGACGTTGATAATTCGTTCTAGCACTTTGCACAGAACTGAGGTTACGGCAATAGGGCGGTAGTTAGAAGGGTCCGAACGATCTCCCTTCTTCGGAATGGGCTGGACGTTAGCCACCCTCCAAGTGTCCGGCACAACACCAGAGGAGTACGACAGACGGTATAAGCGCGTGAGGACTGGAGTCAACTCAGGAGCACACCTCTTGAGAACGACAGCTGGGATACCGTCAGGACCATTAGCCTTATGAACATCAAGCGATCGGAGCACTGCCCGCACATCACACTGTCTAATGCGTATTTCGCGCATTGAAGTGCCGCAATTTGGCAGTGTGGGGGGCTGCGCATTCCCGTCGTCGAGTCGAGAGTTGGCCGCAAAGAGTTTGCCCAAGTAGTCGGCTTTCTCTTTAGCGGTATGGGCCAATGATCCATTGGGATATCGTAGAGGTGGCAAAGAAGAGCGACAGAAGTTTGACTCTACAGATTCTGTGAGTCTATAATCACCACATAATCTTATCCGGCCATCACTTTTGACTACCGGCACAATAGGAGTTGCCCAGTTGTTATAAGGTATCGGCTCTATAATTCCTTTTTCAACTAATCTGTCTATTTCATCACAAACTCTCTGTCGAATTGCAAATGATATAGGACGAGATCTTAAAAATTTAGGGTGTGCACCTTCCTTTACATGTATTGTAACTTCAGGTCCTTTATATATACCTAACTCTTCACTAAATACCCCCGGGTATTTGTCTAATAAAGTTGCAAACGAATGGTCTGATAACCTATTTACGCCTTCAATACTAATATCTAAAGGTTGAAACCAATTTCTTCCTAATAGACTTTGTCCTCTTCCTTTTGCTATCAGCAGTGTAAGATATCTACTTATATCTTTATATTCAACTAGAACTTGAATACTGCCGAGCAACCTTACTTTATTGAATGTCCAAGTTTGTAAATTCAATCTGCATTTATCCATGACTGGTATTTTGCCATTCCATATAATTTTCGCTTGCTCCTCCGATATTATAGAATAGGTACACCCTGAATCTACCTCAAACACAACTTGCACTCTATTAATTAAAATATTAATACTCACAGGTGGCACCTTGATAAAGCTATCCCCCCCAATAGCGTACAAACCATTGAGCTGACCACTTTCCTCATCCTCCTGTATCTCCTTGATGTCTGCCGGGTCCTTTTGTGAACACATTTTTGCAATATGGCCTACTTTTTTACAAGCTAGGCATCTTGCCTTCATATATTTGCACTTATGGTACATATGGCTACCTCCGCACCTATAGCAGTATAGTTTCTTCTCTCGCAAAACATTCACTTCCATAGGTTCCGGAGCATTTTCCATAACACTACTTCTTGGTATTTCCTTAATCTTATTTGAGGAATTTATTAAACATAAATCTTCTGCTCTTTTCTCGGAATTTATTGCTATTTCAACCGCTGTCTTGTATGTTAAATTCGAACTCTTCAGCAAGCTATTTTGTAAAGATTTGTCACACACACCACAAACTAACCTATCGCGCAGTGTGCGTTCTAAATTATCAAAATTACAAAATCTACTTAATTTTCTTAATGCTGCTATATAGTCCGCCATATTTTCCTCTTTACCTTAGGTATCCATGCAACAAAACAGCATTCAATAAAGCCTCGGTGGAGCTCAAATGTTTAATAAGGGATTTTACCAATGACAACCTACAAAGCTACCTTAATCTACTGTCAGCAACTAAGGACACTAATTATTTTCTCTGGAAGGCCACTAAGAAGCTTAAGCGTCCTAAGACACAAATTACTCCTATACGGAATGACCAAGGGAGCTGGGCATGCTCAGACCACGAAAAGGCCACTGTATTTGCAAAGCATTTGCACTCAGTATTCCAGCCCTTAGCAACTAAGCAACCATCACATGACATACAAGTGATGTCATATTTGGATTCAGCCAAGCAACTTTGCACTCCAATTAAAAATGTTACACCAAACGAAGTAAGGCAAAAAATTAAAAGTCTTCCTGATAACAAATCTCCAGGTTATGACCTAATTGATGCAAGAATATTGAAAAACCTCAAAAAGAAAGGCATTATGTTCCTTGTAACAATATTCAATGCATGCATTAGATTGGACCATTTCCCAGGACAGTGGAAGATAGCTCAAGTAGTAATGATTGTGAAACCGGGTAAACCACCAAACGATGTGACATCATATCGACCAATAAGTCTTCTTTCTGCAATTGGCAAGTTACTTGAGAGCATTCTACTGGATAGAATGAGACAATACTTACCAGACGTCATCCCAGATCACCAGTTTGGATTCAGAGAACAACATGGCACATTGGAGCAAATACACAGAATAACTGACGTCATTAACCGTAGCTTCGAACAAAACATTTACTGCTCAGGAGTATTCCTTGACATTAGTCAAGCTTTTGACAGAGTTTGGCATGAGGGACTACTATACAAAGTTAAAAAACTACTCCCACACTCCTTCTTTAACATATTAAAGTCATACCTGGCTAACAGAAGCTATGAAGTTAAGTATAACAGCGAAACCTCTGAACTCTATGACATCAAGTCGGGTGTGCCGCAGTGTAGCATACTTGGACCCGTCCTTTATGTAATATATACATCAGACCTACCTACCAACAGTCGTACCACAACAGCTACATACGCAGACGATACAGCAATGCTAGCTACACATAAAGACCCTGAAGTTGCATCTGCCTACCTGCAAATACATTTAGATGAGGTGGAACAATGGCTCGATCTCTGGCGAATTAAAGTTAACCAAACCAAGTCGGCGCACGTTACTTTTACACTAAAACGCAACACTTGCGCTCCAGTTACACTTTACAACCAACAAATTCCGCAAATGGAGGATGCAAAATACCTGGGAATGCACCTGGACCGTTGACTCACATGGCGTAAACATATATGGACGAAACGACAAGCAGCTGGATACCAAACTTAGAAATATGTATTGGTTGATAGGCAGAAACTCACAACTAATATATACAAAACCATCCTCAAACCAATTTGGACATATGGTATTCAGCTGTGGGGAACAGCTAGCAATAGTAACATCGACATCCTGGAGAGATTTCAGAGCAAAGCTCTGAGGCTTATGCTTAACATTCCTTTCTATATTAGAAACAAATATATTCACAAGGACCTAAGAATGAACACTATAAGAGAAGAAATAACCTCATACAGCCACGGGTATCAACTGAGACTCGCATCACACCCGAACGTGCTTGCCTCAGACCTGAGAGGGTCAGGCAGCATCACACACCGCAGACTTAAGCGAAAGAGTGTCCCTGGCCTTGGTGCCAGATTTAGCAGAGATTGAGGAAGGAGCCAATGGGTTCCCCTCCAATACTGACATTAATACAGATAGATATCAAACAAAAGAGTGGCCCATTGTACCTGTACAGATTGCCACGAATGCAGAAACCAAAGGAGAAAAAAAAAAAAAAAAAACCTTGACATCTGGTATGAAATTTATATGATTCCACTATTTCATTTGGTCTCGGGCTAAAGTGGTCTTGTAAAAGTACCAAAACCTCTGCCAGTGGCACTTGATGCGCATTTCTTGGAACTATTAATGATTTTATTAATTCATACAGGTCATTACCACAGGATGAATAAAAAATTGCCCTTTGTTTTATCACATTGTTGAGGTAGGAGCACTGTTACTTGTTGAGTGTTTATTAAAAGGAGACTGGAGTTTTCAGAATGCTTATTTGTTAAAACTACACTATCTATATACAATTAAATTCTTAAAACTAGTTGTGGTTGTAACCCGCTACTACGATACCCTACTACAACTTTCCTCGTCCCTCGCACCGCGCAGGGTGGTAACGACTGGTTAGGCGCGGCGCTCTGTGAATGCGCAGCGACTACTTATATTAGTCAGTCTGCCGGCTGCGTCTATCAGTACGGCGGTGCGCCCGGCGAGTGAAGACGTTGTGACTGCTCCTCTGCCACACGATGTCATCGGGTTCAACGAAGACGAAACTGGACTGATGCTAGATAAATTCTGTGGTGGCAGCTACAACATCACTAACCTCATTTGCCTCAAGAAAAAACGAAAACCTATCTATGTAAGATTCCCAATCCCCAGAGCGAAACTCATATTCCTCAAACTTAATACCACTTCCTAAAGCCATAATTCACTCACTATTGTGCACTTTCACTACTTATAATAATAAATAGTCCATGTTTTATCGTCGCCAATGTTATGTTACTTACATGTGGTTTAAGACTGCTCACTGTGGTTAAGCCGATTTGACAGCTAAGTTACAACTACCTACATATTACACTTAAATACACAACACTTACACTTGTATGTCTCGGACTCGAGCACCTGGCAGGAGGCTTGGTGCTCGAACTGGTCGTCCTCGCAGAGGAACCCACTGCAGAAACAACAGCGGAAAACTCGGCCCCCATGCTCCCACACTCCTGGAACATAACATTACTACACTTTACATTCAAATATGCAGCCCCTAGACACACGATTCCACTTCACTGCTCGAGACAAGACAGATTCTGATGAACCAATGTATTATCAACATCTTAACAATTCCATATATTTGTGGAACCAGAACTGACGGCTTAACATGCTCTCCGGAATGGTGGTGCTTACGTTGTGTATTTCTTATCATTGATACATGCTACTTATTTGAAAATGTTTATGCCCAAATAAACAAACCATTGATGAATATTAAGAGGTAAGAGTGTATGGTGTCTAGATGACTACACAACTAAAAGGTTTATTGATTTGATACATATGCTGACAAAGTGATTTTAATAAGTTGTGCATACCTCTCTCACACTCCATACAGACAGCATCAGCCAGGGGACAGGTGCACGGGTGCTGCGACAGGCAACGACGACCGTGACACACCCACGCCTCACAAAAGTCGCAGATACCACCCTGCACACAAACATTAACATATCAGTCTATGGATGGCCCGAGGCTACATTAGAGTTCTGTGATGAGTTCTCACCACCATCCCTAGGCCCGTGCTGAAGACTCCCGGATGGCGCACCACGCAGTCCCCAGTTTTCAGCATACACTTAAGTTTCCCGCACTGGGCGCAGACGGGCAGGCGCTGTAGAGCTTGGCAGAAGTAACAGAAGGCCCGACTCTTCTGCTTTCTGAAACAACTCTGCGGTGATGAGTCCTGCCGACTGCCAGCCCACGGTCGGCTGTTACCTCTGACACTTGTCGCATTCCATGGACTGGTTGCAGGGATGCTGCGCCAGATCTACGTGTTCCTTGGCGTTGCGGATCTCCTTCTGGCGGAGTTTTTGCTTCTCCGCCTTTTTTCGTTGCCCAGTCTTTTTCTTAGGCATTTTATTATGAACCTATTTAATTTAACTAAAAAATACCACAAATTACCACGTCCAAAACTTTAATTAGAAGTTAGGTTATGGTCGTAAGAGTTGCTAGGAAATCTCTATATAATCTGTGGCTAAGAAAACTATTCCCCAAGGAACATAACTTTTCAAAGTAACATTGGATATTAAGATTAGACAACGATAAATTGTTTTTTTTATAAAATAATTAGGTCATACTGTTATTAATTACGTCTTGTGTAAGTTTAAATAAACAATGAACACAGACAGTGTTTTTTATACAAGCGACATTTTCTAAAATGTCAATTTGACAGGTCGCCACAGACAAAAAATCTTCTCTTTCTGAGAGAGTCTCTCGCGCCATTTTGCGCGGCCATGTCAAGTGCAAGTTTTTGTTTTGTAAATTAGTTTACTGTGGTTATTATTGGTCAAGAGTGGTGTTGTTTTGTTTAATAATGTGCTACAATGTGAATAATTATGGAAAACGATAAATTGGACTTTAAATATGGGGCACAAGTTGCAGTTTATTTTTTGCGGTTTTCCCGCGCTGTCAACTCCCATATTTTACCCGACGTGTTTGAGCAGTGGATGGTTCCGCGAGTGACTCCAAGAAAAGCATCAACTTCTACAGCATCTGGAATTTGATGATGACCTCATTAATTCATGAAAAAGAAAGATATATTACGTCAGACTTGGCTGTATGGGCTAGACCCTTTGCCTTCCCTATCATCTCATTCATCATCCATCGGGAGAAGAGAACCAAAAAAAAAAAAAACTTCTCTTTCTGAATCAAGCTCAGAGCGCACACAGACAGAGAGCGCTTAGAACGAATTGACACTGACCGTCGTTCCGAATCAAATATCGCGATTTGGATGCTCAGAGCGTGATATCAATTCGGAATGGTCAAAAACACATTTTCATTCATAAAATGTTAGTTTTTTTTTAATGTAAGGAAGATAATTTGCGGATTAATTTTATATTTGTTTTAGAAGTAATATACAAACAGTATAAACGAATTACAATATTAAATAATTTAAAAGGAAACCTAATATTAAATAAATTTAAAAATGGCGCGCGACATAATGACAAAAAACTGACAGCGCTCAGAGCGATCTACCTCGATATCTTCTTCTCTTCTTCTTTTTTGGGAACTAGTATAACTAGTAATGGCAATCGCCACTAAGGCATTTGTGCCAACATCACGTTTGTATAGATTAATTTAAAAAAAATTAGAAAGAGTTTATTTTTCTTTAGAGATTTTAGCCTTTATCTGGATGCGATAAATCAAACACTAAAACAGAAAACGGTTTAGTTAGTATAATACGTCACAACACAGCACATTGAGGTATTAGTAAACGGCACAGTATACAGACATTGTGAGTCGATAGGCGAAACATGTAATGGCTCTCAGGACCATAGCCCTGGCCATCGGGTCAAGGCCATCACCCTAGCGCCACCCCTCCGGACCTAGACCGCTCCGCCTCCCATAAAAAAAAGATTATTTTTTTTCAGTATGCATGGCGAAGGGGGAGGAGCCAAGATCCCGAGGCCTGGAACCAGGGCATCCTGCCCCACCCGGTAGACACCATGACCCTGGTTTTTTTTTTAATTTTTAATATATATATATATATATTTTATTTACAGTTTGATATTGTTGAGGTTGAGGAACTTAGTGAGAATTATATACACAGTAGGGTTGGCAGAGGAGAGGAGAGAAGATGGAAATAGAAGTTGGAAAGGGGACAATTTTGTAGAGGGAGGATAATAGGTTAGAACGATTGTAGAGAGTACAGGAGAAAAAAATGTGATTGACATCTCCCTCGTCCAGCCCACATTCGCATATTGATGTATCCCTAATCCTGAGTTTTGCTAGGAATGCGGGGGAGCAACAGTGACCAAGTCTAAGACGGCAGATAATAGTTGTGTCTTTCTTATTTAATTTAATTTGAGTGAACCATGGTTTGGTAGGGATAGTGGGCTGGATTTGGGAGTAGTAAAACCCCTTCTTTTTGCTGCTTTTAGGCCATTGAGCAGTTCAAGATTCATGCAGGTAGTATTTGGGTTGTAAGATTAAGTCATGGGAGTAAAGTTGGTATGGGAAAATATCCCCACATTCAACGGCTTCTTTAGCAACCTGGTCCACTTTTTCATTGCCTTGAATGCCGCAGTGGCCGGGGATCCAGGCCAGTACCACTGACATGCCTTGAATGGAGCATTTGCGGAGCTGTTCTTTTGTATGAAAGAGGATAGGGTTTAGCGAGTTTTTAGAAAAGGGATTGGATATTATGGATTGGAGGTAGCTAAGGGAGTCAGAAAATATTATGGATTTGGGTAACTTAAATAAGAGGGCATATTTGATTCCTTCCAGGATCCCAATATATTCCCCTGTAAAGATTGTTGTTTCTGGGGGGTACTTAATTTTCCTTACTATGTTGTAGTTCAGGTGGTAAACTCCCACGCCAACACATCCGTCCTGGGAGAATTTTGACGCATCTGTGAAGATGGAGTTCCACCCTTCCCATTTGGTGATCATGGTTGTGTGGAATTTTAGGTCAGCTTGTGGGTCATCTTTCTCAATACCAAAGTCCAACATGACCTCTGGAGAGTAGGTGATTACCTCGTATGGGTGGGAAAATATTGGAACGTTAATTGAACGGAAGATGTTAACGTCAATTTCTCTAAGTTTAAGGAGGCTGTTAACTAGTCGAGGAGGGTGTTTGTGGAACCAGTATTTAGATGAGGTAGTCAGGATAGAGAGTTGGTCTAATATGGGACGAAGCGAATGTTGGGGAAATTGTGGAGAGCGAAAAAGAAATCTATCTGCCAGGAATTGTCTTCTGCATGGAAGGGGAGGGTCAGAGCACTCCACCTGTAGTGCGTTGGTTGGACTGGACCTCATGGCACCTGTGATGATCCGAAGTGCCTTAGACTGAATAAGGTCAAGTTTTCTGATTCCAGCTTTGTTAGCTGGATCCATCAAGAAAGATCCGTAGTCTAAGACACTTCTTACTATGGCATTATACAAAAGTCTGAGTGAGTAAGGATGGGCACCCCACCATACGCCAGCCAGGCAGCGCAGGATGTTGAGGTTTTTCTCGCATTTCGCGGCTATGGCTTCGCAATAAGGTTTCCATGTTAGATGATTGTCCATGGTCATTCCTAGGAATTTTGTATGGGATTTTATTGGAATAATGCTGTTTTGGACAGATATATGTATTGGGGGAATTTTATGTCTCCTGGTAAAAATCAATACTGTGCTCTTAGGGGCTGATAGGTTCAGTCCGTTATAATTTAGCCAATTTGAAAGGGAGTCGAGTGATGCATTGATTGAAGAGGAAGCCTCTTTGATGTTCGAGTCAGAGCAGTAGATAAGTCCCCCGGTCAAGCTATAAAGGTCTGCCTCAAGGATCGGTTCTAAGTCACCTTCTCTATAACATCTATACATATGACTAAGAATCATCCATTAATGATAAATGCCAAATATTGCAATATACCTCGATATCGTGAGCAGTCTAAGCGCGGGGAGTAATGTCATTTGTGACGTCACATAGCTTTGGCAAAACCATAGATATAGAATACTAACAGGATCAACAAAGCAAATTGCAAAACACGCCAAAAAGTTAATTATTTTAGTGTGCGTAATAATTCTAGTGTGAGTAAAATTTAGAGATGTTCCAAATCAAATCAAAATAATTTATTCGTGGTTTTTCCAAAGTAATATCAAAAAATTTTGCAGCAATATATTTAAATAATCACTCCTCGTCATTTACTTTCATATTTAAGGCTTAAACAAAACATATTTCAATAATAATAACTTTATGAGTTAATGAGGTCGTCATCAAATTCCAGATGTTGCAGAATTTGATGCCCTTCGGAGTCACTCGCGACTTTATCGCGCAAATACGTCGGATATATGAGAGTTGACAGCGCGGGAAAACCGCAAAAAATAACTGTCACTTTAGCCCCATATACCATGTCAAATTTATCGTTTTCCATAATAATTCACATTGTAGCCATCGATGTATATAGATAGGCCATCACTGATATGCCTGCAAAACCAATCGAAGTCATGTAGCTGCACCAACAGTCGCGAGCTAGCAAGCGTAGAGCGCGCTTACCTAATAATAATATTGAGTGAAACTAGTCTTTTAGTATGCATTGCGAATGAATTTCCGATAAATATTGCATGTGACATTATCATAGAATTTATCCCCAAAGTTGGTAGGTACACGTCGCAAGCGGCACGTTTTTGGACTGTGTTTTGTATTGGATAGGCCTATCTATAGACATCGATGATCGTAGCACATTATTAAACAAAACAACACCACTTTTGACTAATAATATCCATAAGACATACTAGCATTACCCTAAGAAAAGGGGTCTTCCTATGTGGATAAGGACATTACGTTTACATCTAGAGAACGCACTCCATCAACATCAGAAGACCCAATGTCCTTCAACTGAAGTATTGACTCCAAGAAAACAGAAACTTCTGCACTGTAATACACATCTTAAAAGAAAGATTTTGGAAAAAAAAAAGCTCATAAGAAATTTAAGAGCTAAGTTCAAAAGGACTACAAAGCGCCTTTTAACTTTAAGGGAAGTTGTTAAAGAATTAAATAGTAAATATTCATGTTTTATTTAGTTTTTCTTTTCCATTTAGTACTCGGTTTCTATAGAAACCGGATAGAAAGCGAATTCAGCTTTATTGCCAGCTTTAACCAAAAAAATTTTAATTTCGCGCCACCACCGTGCTGCCTAACTTAAGGACGGTTAAAAAGTAACGTAAAAGTAAGTAAAGTAAAAGATATCCCCATTTCACCCTCGTGACTCAGATCGACTTTAATATATTATTTCAGTCAGGTGCGACATATTTCCTTCCTTTTCCAACCATTCTCATGTTGTTATTAATTAATATTTCATCACGCGACTACAAAATGTCGATAACTATCGATAAAAAATGTCAGTTATAGTCAAGCACACACACTGGTGTATCATTTTTTCACGTACACAAAATATCTTTATTTACTGTTGAAAATTTAGTTATTGGCATTTAAAAAGATAATACCACATGTATTTCACAATCTCAACTGATTTTTTTGTCACATAGAGCGTTAAACATCCAAAAATATGCTAAAAAAACATTTGTATAGTATTGAAGAATTACCTGTGAAAAGTACACTTCTTTGCGTTATTCCGCGTCGTCACTTCACAGTCAGTAAAGGAACAAGACACCATACTCGTATTTCACAATATATTCACTTTATTACTAGAAAATACTTAATAATCGCGAAAAATATGCGGAACGCTCGAGTGAGCGGGCTGATATGGGATGATGTCAAAATAAATATTGGCGTATCGGTTGTTTTCATGCTCTCTCTTTCTAGCACACGCTATTGTGGTTATCCTCGAGGTCTCACTCGCACGCTTCATTCGTCTTTAAGCGACGACGCGACGATCCTATGTCTATGGGCAAAACAGTTTAAGCGCGTATCGGAACACCTTTAAGCGTGCTTAGGTTACTATTATCGCGTCTCGGAACTGAAGTTAGTAAAATCAAAACAAAGATGCTAGCTATTATCGCACTTGTAGTTCGGCAAAGTAAATTATGGGAGTGATTGTCGGCAGTTCAAGGCTGATTGCTCTGCGCCCTGCAGCCATAAAGTAATAAACACATACGGCCTGCAGCTGGCTGACCAAGGTTCATAATACAAGTGGCTAACTATACATAACCCCAACAAAGAGAGTGGCCGGAGATAATTCACGATGTCTCTTTTAAAACTTGTAAGTAAATACAAAGAATTTAGAGCAAATACAAAGAGACAGATACGAAGGGACCTACGCCTCTACAACACAAAAGCTATTGAAGAGGCCATAGAGTAAAATAAAGGTTACAAAGTATTCTGTCAGTCTCTTGGACACAGCCATCTGACGAAGCTTGAAATCGCAGATGGTAGGACCGTAACTTCGAGACCGGAGCTTCTCGCAGAAGTTGAAATTTTTTATGGAGACCTATATGCCAAACACGCACCTCGCCATACAACCCACTGGGATGACAATCACCGAGCTGTACTGACCCGCCATTACACCAAAAACATCCCGGATGTAAATCAGGGCGAGATTGATATAGCCCTTGGACAACTTAAGAACAACAAAGCACCTGGTGAAGACGGAGTTACTGCTGAGCTTCTGAGAGAATACTCAAGGAACTCGGGAAACTCTTTAACTCTATCATTCATCATGGAACTACGCCAGAGATGTGACCAAGAGTGTTGTGGTCCTGTTCTTTAAGAAGGGTAACACCTGCCTTCTAAAGAATTATAGGCCCATATCACTCCTGAGCCCCGTTTATAAGTTGTTTTCAAGGGTGGTCACAAATCGTCTCACCCAGAGAATGGATGAGTTCCAGCCCCCAGAGCAGGCCGGGTTTCAAAAAGCCTACAGCACAGTGGACCACATCCACACCCTGCAACAAATTATACAAAAAACTTAAAAGTATAATCTGCCATGTCTGTGTCTTGCTTTTGTGGATTATGAGAAAGCCTTTGACTCAATCGAGACCTGGGCTGTTCTGGACTCTATGCAGGGATGCCTGATTGACTGGCGATACATAGAGGTGATGAGATGTCTTTATAGTGCCGCGATTATGACCCAGGTACAAGGACAGCATACAAGACCGATCCAATTGCGCAGAGGTGTAAGACAGGGTGATGTTATATCGCCGAAATTGTTTACCAATGCGTTGGAAGATGTCTTTAAAATGCTGGACTGGAAAAACTGCGGCATAAATGTCAATGGTAAATACATCTCACACCTCCGGTTCGCGGATGACATAGTTATAATGGCTAGCTCGCGTGGCATCCCAGTTCACATGAGTTCTGGAGTGGAGACCACGTACAGAAAAACGCAAAGTGGGAAGACCCACCGCCAGATGGACGGATGACCTGAAAAAGGTCGCTGGATGATGGTGGCAAAAGATCTTGTGAAATGGCGAGCCTTGGGGGAGGCCTACATCCAGCAGTGGAGAGACATAGGATGATGATTAAGAGCAAATAAAATGTTAGGCCTTTAATAAATCATTTAATTTAATCCTCATATTATCATTTTATCATATAGAATCGGCAAGAGAAGTATGTGGGGTAGCAAAAAAGCGAGCAACCAAAGGCAACTCATGGTGGGATGAAGAGTTTAAAGATTTGATAGAAAGAAAGGAGAAAGCTTCGATAGATTATGTTGCTCTGCTCAATACAAATAAAAGTATGAAAAGAAAAAAAAAGGAATTGTATCATTGCTGCAAGAATAACACTAAATATTTGGTTAAGGAAGAGTGTGAAAAATGTGAAAATTGGATGACAAGCAACTTTAAGGTAAACTCGAAACTGTTCTGGAGGGAAGTCAGGAAGGCCAAAGATGGCTTGTCATCTTATCAAATGAATAGAGTGAAATCAAAGAGCGGTAACATTCTTGCAAACAAAAATGTGGTGTTTGATCATTAGCCGCTCCGCAATATCAAAAAGTTTTTGGCCTTAATTCAGAAGGATTTCTGTGCTTTTGTAGATTTGGAGAAGGCTTTTGATTGAGTTGTAAGAAAGAAGCTTTGGGACATATTGCCAAAGTATGGTGTGGATGGCAAACTGCTACAAGCTATACAGTCCCTGTACAAGGGTAATGTTTAGGGTGTATAGGTGTTTATTAAGGGCAGTGTCCCATTATCACTTATACCAAAGTGTTATGCGAAGCTTAGCTCTGTTAAGGCTGCAGTCTGTGGCCGATGTCCACATCTGCTCATGCAGTCTGTCAGTTCTTTGGCGAAGCCATCCTCGCAAGAACTGGAATGAAAGGGGTATTATTGCGGGCATGTTGGTATTGGATGCTGTTGGGTGCCCTATTCTGGCCAGTTCATCAGCTACAGCCAGTGAACCGCTATGGCCCTTTAGCCACTGTAGTGTGATTCTGTTATTCTACACACTGCTTCCAGGGCCAGGTGGCAGTCAAGGATTAGTGCAAAGTTGATGTAGTTGCCTTTGAGGGCCAGAAGGATGGCCATGCTGTCTGAGAGAATGTGGATATTGAAGTTTTTCGCATCTCCTAGTACAGCTTGCGCTGCTTATACTACGGCCTACATACTATGCCTACACATTCCGCTTGGAATATGCTGTTTTCTGAATCGAGAGGTGTTGATAAGTCCATAGAGAAGGAGCCCGCCCCCGTGCCTGTATCGGTTTTCGAGCCCTCGGTGTAGATCCTGAGTTCTTTTGTACCTGAGTGGTTGTACGGCTCCATGGAGTTGAATATTATATCGGAGGGAGGTATGTCGCCTTGCTTTGAAACCCAAATGGGCATCAAACGGGGTTGTGTGCTTTCCGCGAGATTATTTTAGGTAAGTCTTGTTTCAAGCAGTGTTATTTTATATCATTATGGCAACCTTACTATATTCTCTCCTTGAAAGTAAAAATTGGTTTTTGCTATCATTGCAAATAGTACATACTTTCAACGAGAACAACAAAGTATATCGGTATGCCACGGCCTCTTTTACCCACAACTTTCGCAAATTATATACCTGGTTCGTCAATCTTTCTTCGCTCATCCTTGCAACATGCCCGAACCATCGTAGCATGCCTTTGCTTATTACTGTCCCTATGCTTTCTTTTATACCTACCCTTTTCCGTATTTCGGCGTTACGCATGCGGTTTGCCAAAGTGACGCCGCGGATATGATGACCTCATTTCTACTGCATTAACCCTACTCTCATGCCTATTCTGACATATCCACGTCTCGCTTCCATATATCAGTGTTGGTACCAGCATGGCATTGTGTATGGCGAGCCGAGCTTTGTTGCTGACATTTCGACTGCCGATCAATGACCCCAGGGCACAGTTAACACAAATTCCCGCGTTCACTCTTCTTTCAACATTCCTATCATACTTCCCATCCTCAGTGAAAGCACTGCCCAAAATATATAATAATATATATATTATTTCATTAACTCAATCTTTATCATCACGGTTGTCATCCTTCTTCTTTTAAACATTAGTACCTAGTTTTTCTCGCATTCAAACGGAGTCCTTTTTCTGCATATCCCTCTTTCATGTTTTGTGACTAGTGATTGCAGTTGTTGTTCGGACGATACCATAAGAACAGCATATGCCTAAAGCAGGCAGTTCACCACTAGATCACTTTAATACACTCATCTTTCACTTTCATCACAAAACTCATCTTTAACCCACAGTCACTCTCTCTCACACTCTTTTTAGGCATTTGTCGAGACATAGAGTGGATAATCTGGCGGACAGCACACAGCCCTGTTTGACGCCTATTTGCGATTCAAATCAAGGCGACGTATCTCCTTCCACCCGCACACGAGCTTTACAGTCCTTGTACAGGGACTGTTTAGCTTGTAGCAGTTTGTCATCCATTCCATACTCCGGCAATATGTCCCAAAGCTTCTTTAGTACAACTCTATCAAAAGCCTCCTTCAAATTCACAAAAGCACAGAAAACCTTCTGGTTTAAGGCCAAAAACTTTTCTGTGATATTGCAGAGCCAAAAGACTTGGTCTGTGCATCCTCTCCCCTCCCCCAGGTCTAAATCCTCCTTGTGCCTCCCATAAAAGACCTTCAGTCTTCTCTTGCAGGCGTTTCGTGAGAATCTTGCCATACATCTTGTTCGCCAAACTAATCGCTCGAGCACAGTCCAATCTAGATCCTTTACCTTTGTATAAAGGAACGATAACTGATTGCTGCCAGTCCTCCGGTACTCTTCCCTCCTGCCAGCAAAGGTAGGAGGCAGCATAGCAGGTGGAAAGCGTTCCAGACCAGTATACCTCCGTATTTGATCATTTCAGCGAGTACTTGATCTTTTCCCGCTACTTCTTGCACATTTATTTCCTATTTAAAAGTGGACGTTGTAGTTGTGGGTTGCTCTGGAGGTGGAGTACCCATCGTAACGTCGTTAGGAGTTCTACTATTATACATCTCTCTAAAACATTACTACATGCTAAATTTTAATATTACTTTCATGCACCTTTTATAATAGTTCAAATTTGTCTCCAAGGTTTGGCTGTCAGAAAATGTCTACGGGCATTAAGTCCGCCTTTGTACTTCGTGCAATAAAGTATTAAATAAACACTTGCTGTATCAGTGAGTTGGTGCAGGGTGAGTGCAGACTCCACAAGTGAATGACTTCTTATCTTCCCTATCTAGTCAAACATGACGGATTGATTCGTACCAAAATGACCTTTTCCTTTGTTTTAAAACTAATTAAGTACCTATTTAAATCAACAATGAAAAAAGTTGTTATGATGAGTTGTGTGCCGATTCCATTTTGACGCGCGACGACAACTCGGATTCATGTATCAAGTATTGAATGTAATCTTAGTTTATATTGTGGACGTTGTTTTTTTGGAATTTGAATGATTTTGAATTGCGATCAAAATTATATTTTTTGTGCAGAGCGGCACCGGCGCGAGACTGCTGCCGTTCGTCAAGTCTGTGGGGGTGTACTTCCTGTGGGGCCGCGGCGAGCCCTCCGCCATGGCCGCGCTGCTCAAGTGTCTGCCCGTGCTGTGCCTCGCCCTGTTCCTCGTCCACCCGCGAGGTCCGTACATACTACTACATCCATCGCGCGTATAAAGTATTTAACTATAATTAAGATGGCACCTAGTGTATAGTGTATAATAAATAGTGTATAATAAATAGTGTTACGAGGGTCACACTGAAAGTTTTTAGAACTGGCCACTCGTAAACAATATAATGAAAAAAATAGTTTAATTTTAAAATTGAAACACTTTGCCAATATTATCGAGTACTGTAACGGGTAGGTTACGGATTTTTATTTGAATTTTAATGCAGAATAGTATTGTCAAGGAAATGACAGACATCGAGGTTACGGCATAACCGGTGAGCTCGGACCGAGAGGTCGACAGAGACAGTATTAGAGTTACAAATATAATACAGTCAATCGTGTAAAAGTGTCCCCGTAGGAAAGTGTTTAGTTTTATAAATGTGTAAATTCGTTTTAATTAAAAAAACGCACTTAAATATAAAAATATTATTCTCCCGGTGGATACCTCATAATTTGAGCGAGGCCCAAAAACTCCGTCGTGTTGATTAGTGCCGTGAATTGCTTCAAAGGTTCAACGGAGATGACTCAAATGCTGTTTGAGATACTTACGGGTGACGAAAATGATCCGGCAACTAAAAGATGTTTCCTTCCGAGGAGTAGCCAATTAAAGTTAAGAGAAGGTCGAAGTGTGGGACCAAAGATGGTTCGGCCTCGTTCTTCGGAAGGACAGGTCATTACGCGACAATTGTTTTCAAAAGGATAAAAAAACAGGTACTGTAGAGTGGTACACTAACAATAATTGTTAGCCACTTGTCTTTAAAAAAGTTCGATTGAAACGACCTCGCAGTACTCACCTCCTTCACCACGACGCCTCGTCGCCCTCCGCCGGGCGAACGTTCGTCTATTTGGCGAAGTCAGACGTGGAATCACTGGGTCACCCGCCGTATAGCCCCGACCCCGACCCCGACCCCGACCTCGCACCGCGCGATTTTACTTATTCCCGAAAATAAAAGAAAAATGTACACAACATTGAATAATACAAAAAAATGGTAATAATATAAAACATGCAATTAAAAGTAAAACCTATAACTAATAATAACATAAAAATAAAACATAATAATAACAAAATGAGATAATAACACGAAACAAAATAACTTTTTCCTTCCTAACCCGTTGTACAATTTATTATGCATACCTACCGACAATCAATTTAGTGAGGTTCATTTTAAATGAATGGTCTCTATTTTGAAGATCCCATAAAAGTTAAAACGAATAACTTAATAGTTTGCTCAGTTTTTTATTTTCTAAGAACTTTCAGTCAAACTCAAACCTCGTATTTAGTCACGAATTTTTGATAAATAAATTCTGCAGGGTCGATTTTTTCATTTTACGTGTAACTTTTGACAATCGTTTATATCGGTCGCTCTTTATGATGACCAACGTAGATGTTCGAAGTGTTTTGGAGTTCGGCAGCGTAGTGTGGAGCCGTCAGTCCGCAGTGCACATATCCCGATTGGAAAAATAAATTCGTGAAAGCATTAGAATACCGCACGCAAGTTACAAGGTTGCGTCTGAACGTCATAAAGTTAATTCTTCGTAAAGTCGCCGGTTTTTAACTCTCCTACTCTTTTGGACAATGTCACGTTTAGAGTGCCTCGACTTACCTCACGTTCTAAACACTTGTTCATTTCCTCCTTTAGCAGAACAAATTATGCAAAAAACACCTTTTTAAGACGAGCAGTAAAACTATATAATGATTGCTTGGTTGACGTGGACATATTTGCTTGCTCTAAGTCAGTGTATAGGAGCAGGGTCCGTGAGATAATTAGAGTTAAGTATTCGATAGAATTGTATTTTTAAAATGTAATAAGTATGGTTCTGTTTGATAGTTTAGGTACTCCAGGTGTCATTATATGTATATTCAGGCACAGCGTACTCCCGACACATCCGCACGGGGCTGGTCCTGTCGGCGGCGGGAGACGCGCTGCTGGTGTGGGAGCGCCTGTTCCCGGCCGGCATGGGCCTGTTCGCGGCCGCGCACGCGAGCTACCTGCTGGGCCTGGGCCGGCGGCCGCGGGCCTGGGCGGGCGGCGCGCTGGCGGCGGCGGCGCTGGGCCTGGCGCTGGGCGGCCTGTCCCCGCCGCCGGGCCTGGCGCCGCTGGTCCCGCCGTACGGCGTGCTGCTGGCCGGCGTGGCGTGGCGCGCGGGGGCCCGCTGCGGGAGGGGCGCGGCGGGGCGCGCGGGCGCGGGCGGGGCGCTGCTGTTCGTGGTGTCGGACTGGGTGCTCGCGTACGACAAGTTCAACGCGCCCATACCGCACGCACAGGTTACTATTTTATACAGGTCACTTGGTATGCTCTTACTTTAGACTGATATGTTATTCTATTGATAGAAACAATCAACTGTTTCTAATAAACAATATGTCGGAAATGACTAAAAAAATAACTTCTTCGTACAAACTTGCTATTTTAAAATTAAGTTTGTATGGAGGCCGAATAAAACGTCATTTTTTTTTATATACTAGTACTACATGTAATCTTGCGCCCACCTGATGGTAAGTGGCGCGCAAGGTCCATGGATGTTAGCAACCCTCATGGCTGACATCAGTCCCTAACATCTATCTATTATCAGTTCCTTACCATCGGACAAATATGTAGTGGTGGGTGACTTTAAGTTGCCTAATGTTACCTGGTCTGAATGTATCGCTCGCTCGCTGTCTCCCTCCAATATAGTGGGTCCATTCCAAACAGAGTTGTTTGACCTAATCCATACGTGCAACCTAAATCAATTTAATAACATTTACAATTGCAACAGTAGAATCGGTTATCATTAAGTACGTAGTACCTTATTTATGTTTATGTAGTATATAAATAGTATAACTTATTTATGTAGTTTATAAAAATAAAATGTGTGTATGAATTCGTATGTAATTTTATTAGTTTATAGACGTATATTTTTAATATATTTAATTTTAATTGATATATTGCACCTACCTCACATAAATGTTCTCGTTGTCCCGAAGGTCTGACAGGCAGAGAATGTCAAGCGACATTATGTCACGCCTTTGTAATTTATGTGCAATAAAGTTTTAAATAAAAATAAATAAATAAATGCTGGACTGATCCTTTAGTGCCCGCCAAGATGCACCATCCTGCACTTATTTTTGAATCCACGCAAGTGTTAGATGACTGTCTCAAAGTTGCGCCCAAGTTGTCGTATTTTTATCACAAAGTATGTGTATGTGTTATCTATGTATTGTATGTGTTATCTATGTATTGTATGTGTTATCTATGCATTGTATGTATTTATATTATAGATATAAATAATATCGTTCTTTTTTTAGTTATAAGTCAATAAATCTCTTTATCTCAAATATTAGCGGTCATGCACCCTCAATCCCTGCTCACATCTCCCAAAGGTTAGCTGTTAGAAAATGTTTTTAGACATTAAGCTCGCCTATGTACTGTAAAATGTATTATTTTATGTGCAATAAATAATTTATCTATCTATCTAAAGCCGACTATGATACTATTTCACAAAAACTAAATGATGTTAATTGGCATTTTCAGTTTGGGAATAAATCATTTGAAAATTATGTAAATTACTTTTATAACCAATTGTATGATTTGCGTAATGAATATGTCCCGAATAGCCAGCTCACTAGGATTTATTATGAGATCGTGTGCCGACTTCAAAGGAATAAAACCTATAAAAATTTGTACTGTTCTTACGTGCGCAGCATCCTGGAGTATGCATCTCATTGGTCTTTTAATTCACGAATCGAATCCATACAAAAACGTTTTCTTAGATATATACAGCACAAAACGAAGATTTATGATACGAATTATGATAAACGATGCATAGACATCATCTACTACCACTGGAAGTCCGTCGTAATATTGCTGACATCACCTATTTAGTTGGTGTTGCACGTGGGATTGTGGATTGCCCCAAACCATTAAGCAAAATAACCATGCGAGTACCCACAAGAACCGTGAGGAATCCCACACTCTTACTTGTTCCGGGCTGCAACACCAACTATAGACGCAATGCATTTTTCAGTAGGGCGGCAATAATGTTTAACGAGCTCAGCATCGATGTCGATCTCTTCAATGCCGGCACTGCAATGGGTAGACGAGTGATGACGAATGAGCACTTCGAGTTAGTGGACTGACCTATTGTTAGACGAGTGTTGACGAATGAGCACTTCGAGTTAGTGGACTGACCTATTGTTAGACGAGTGTTGACGAATGAGCACTTCGAGTTAGTGGACTGACCTATTGTTAGACGAGTGTTGACGAATGAGCACTTCGAGTTAGTGGACTGACCTATTGTTAGACGAGTATTGACGAATGAGCACTTCGAGTTAGTGGACTGACCTATTGTTAGACGAGTGTTGACGAGTGAGCACTTCGAGTTAGTGGACTGACTTATTGTTAGACGAGTGTTGACGAATGAGCACTTCGAGTTAGTAGACTGACCTATTGTTAGACGAGTGTTGACGAATGAGCACTTCGAGTTAGTAGACTGACCTATTGTTAGACGAGTGTTGACGAATGAGCACTTCGAGTTAGTGGACTGACCTATTGTTAGACGAGTGTTGACGAATGAGCACTTCGAGTTAGTGGACTGACCTATTGTTAGACGAGTGTTGACGAATGAGCACTTCGAGTTAGTGGACTGACTTATTGTTAGACGAGTGTTGACGAATGAGCACTTCGAGTTAGTGGACTGACCTATTGTTAGACGAGTGTTGACGAATGAGCACTTCGAGTTAGTAGACTGACCTATTGTTTATAAATTTTGTTATTTTTGTTTTCTTTTCTGCAGTTGAATTTATTTGTCATGTCTTTTTATTATTTTATCGTATCTATTGTTTTTTTGTATTTATTTTTATTTTATTGTTGTTCCTGTATTCGTACTTTGCTTTTCTAAAAGTTTTTCTTGCATGCTTTCTATTGTAACTATCTGTAAATTCTTGTTATCGGCTTTATAGTATTATTATCTTTCCTATATTTGTATTGTAGCTGTAAGTTTTCCTAAATAAATAAGAAATGCAATAATAATAATTTTCCTTGTTGGTACAGTAACGCTTTGAAAAAGATGCTGAAAGAGAAATATAAATATCATCGTAGGTTTAAGTTGTATGGGAATCGGTCTGATAAACGCTCATTTGATCTGCTGAGAGAAAGAGCCAGAGAACTGGAAAAGCAACTATATAAGGACTATATTGAACGTGTTGAGAGTGGTATTGCAGACAACCCCAAAGTATTTTGGTCATTTATTAAACAAAGGAACAAGTCATCCTCTATACGTTCCACAATGCACTATTAGGCTGGGGCCGTTACGGATTTTTATAGCTAAAAAAAAAATTAGTAACAGGCAACGGCCGGCTGGAATATGTAGTTGAGGTCATAAACAATGAAAAAAAAACTTTCGAACTTGAGATTAAGGGAAGTAGTGAAATGGGGTGCTATGTATGCTAGAATCGTCAAACATTTGGAGGCCTTTAGTGTATTGGACGATAGACAGTTTGGCTTTCGTAAAAAGAGGTCAACGACTCAGGCTGTCTGTAATATGGTCAAAATTATACTTTATAGCCTTGATAACAAAAAAGGTGCACTGGGCATTTTCTGTGATTTGTCAAAGGCTTTTGATTGTGTGCACCATGGTGTCCTCTTAGCAAAGTTAAACCATTATGGTATAAAAGGCAAAGATTTGGAATTGTGTAAATCATATTTAGACAATAGAAAGCAAATTGTAAATATAAATAACACTAAATCAACAGAAAACGTCATGAAATTGGGAGTCCCTCAGGGATCAGTGCTAGGTCCATTGTTTTTCCTCATATACATAAACGACATAGGCGCTTGTATTCCGAAAGACATCGACATGATTATGTTTGCCGATGATATTTCTTTACTAATAAGAAGTGATCAAAAAAATCAAAGTATACTAGTAACTAAATTAAACTCAGTAATAGAATCTCTAGAAAAGTGGTTTGGTTATAACAATCTTTTAATAAATTTAAATAAAACTAAGCTGTTAAACTTTACTTTAGATACGCATATTAACAGGCAAAACTCACAAGAACTCGAAGACTATATTGAACTAAAATCATTAAATTTAGTACATAACACTGTATTTTTAGGCATAGAACTAGATAAAAAACTGACATGGTTACAACATATCGAGAGGATCGCAAAAATACTAAGCCCAGCATGTTACGCTGTAAAGAAAATAAATGAATATTCCGGAACAGAAGCAGCTAAATCTGTATACCATGCCTACTTCAGTAGTATCATGTCGTATGGACTACTAGTGTGGGGAACAGCTGCCGAAGCGAAGAGAATATTCATTCTACAAAAACGAGCGGTGCGCTTCATTGCTAACATAAGAGCCAGAGACACATGCAGAGAAGCCTTCAAAGAACTAAATATATTAACTATGGCTAGCACATACGTAATGCATTGTCTGATGTATATTAGGGAAAACATGGATCAGTATCATATCAGACCACTAAGAAGTGCCTCACGACAAAAAGAGTCATTAGCTTGTCCCAAGCACAGACTTAATAAGTTCAGCAAAAGTTTTATTTGTAATTGTGTTAAACTTTATAACAATCTAACAGACGAAATTAAATGTTTAGAATTTAACGAATTTAAAACGAAAATAAAATCTGTATTGATACTAAAGGCATACTATACTGTTGATGAAGCTTTGAGGGATAGTAGTATAGGATAGTGGTTGCTCATTATAAGCTATTATTAAGCTATTGAAAGCTATAGTATATATATATATATATATATATATATATATATTATAAGACAAGGCCCTTATACAGCCGCTACAACTAGTATAGATTATGACATCATAACAATTATTAATATATATTTTGACAAGGCCATTTTACAGCTGCATAATTTAATTTGAACATTTATATATATATTTATATAATTTTTATTTATACATTTTGAACATAATTACTTTTAAGTTTTACAAGGCCTTTTTACAGCTGCAACTAGTATTTAATTTTATTTATAATAATTTAAGAATTTGTATTTAGTTTTGTGTTGGTATTATATTAACTTCCAGTCCTGTTCCTTGCCCATAGTTCCATAATACTCTCCAGGCAGGACAAATCAATGTATATTTCAATGTGTAAATTGTGCACAAGAATAACTAATAACTATTGACTTAACCGAATTCCGGTGGGAATGTATGGTTGTAACAGAATAAACAATAAACAATAAACAATTTAAGGGATCAAAACCGTTTTTCGTTATTCGTGGCGGAACGAGACCTCCTAGAGAAAAGTGTTTCATACAAAAGTTGTAGATAATAAAAAAATCTAAAACTTTTATTATATATATTTTTCGACATAACCTCAAAGTTTTTGAGAAAATGACGAAAAACCGATTTTTCTGTTTTTTATTTTTTTCTCGCGTGAAAATTATTTAATTTAAATGTAACTTTGTGAAAACACGTAATTATTTGCACACAATAAGCATGATTTTTTTCAATTATAAAAAAATAATATTTTTCGAGATTTCACCATTTTTCCGAAAAAATCATTTTATTGATTTTCATTTTTATAAGTTATACACAACCAATATTAATGAAGTAAATATCTGTAAATAAAATAAAGAATTAGTAGCCAATATAAATAAATTGTATGTTGTATTTTATTATATATATTTAGAATAATTTAATAAGCATGTAAAGTTTTTGATACTTAACTGTAGCTTATTAAAATTAATAAAGTACTTATGATTTCCATATAAATGTTAAGTTTCATGATGTTTTCCCTACCTTTCCGTGATGAACTTCATTTAAATTTATTCATTTTATACCAATGTAAGTTATTTCATCAAAATATTATAAATTATTAACATAAATATGCTAAAAAATTGAAAATATTGAAAAAATCGGTAAGTTCGAGATTCGAAATTTTTTTTTCGGTTTTTCTTAATTTTAAGCTACTAAATAACAATGAATAATTAAAATCGATATACCATTTGAAAGTAGACATCACGACGAAAAAAATAAGACCTTGTACAACATCAGAAACCAAAAAAAAATCAATAAAGTTGTTCACCAAAGATAAGGGTGTTTTTTCGGAAAAATGGTGAAATCTCGAAAAATATTAATTTTCCATGATTGAAAAATTCATGCTTATTGTGTGCAAATAATTACGTATTTTTACAAAGTTTCATTTAAATTAAATAATTTCCACGCTAGAAAAAAATAAAAAACAGAAAAATCGGTTTTTCGTCATTTTCTCAAAAACTTTGAGGTTATGTCGAAAAATATATATAATAAAAGTTTTAGATTTTTTTATTATCTACAACTTTTGTATGAAACACTTTTCTCTAGGAGGTCTCGTTCCGCCACAAATAACGAAAAACGGTTTTGATCCCTTAAATAGCACCCCATTTCACTACTTCCCTTAATCTCAAGTTCGAAAGTTTTTTTTTTTCATTGTTTATGACCTCAACTATATATTTCAGCCAGCTGTTGCCTGCTACTAATTTTTTCATCTCAAAAAGGTAATGGCCCCAGCCTATATGGCTCAGTCTGCGTCCACAGGTATTGAGGTGTGCAATTTGTTTTCCAACTACTTTCACACTACTTTTTTGCCTTCTACTTTGGCTGCAACTAATCCAAATTTAATTGGCATTGGTAATGTTACAATATTAGAATCTGAAGTGTAAAAACTACTAAATAAAATTGACATAAATAAATCAGCTGGTCCTGATGGGATCCCTCCGCTGTTTATTAGGCCTTGTGGCAAAAGTTTGACATTACCATTAACTTTGCTCTTTCGACGTTCTTTGGCTGAGGGTTCGGTTCCAGGAGTTTGGAAATCTGCTTTTGTGACGCCTATTCATAAACAAGGTCCTAAAAATATTGTCGCTAACTATAGACCAATCTCGAAACTCTGTCTTTTTGCTAAAATATTAGAGAGGTTGGTCTACACTCAAACATACTTTGCACTTAAGCATTCCTTTAGCGATTATCAACATGGCTTTCTCAAGGGCAGATCTACTGTCACAAATCTCTTGCTATCTAACGAATTCATAACTTCTAGCATGGAGGGGGGTGGCCAGGTAGATATTATTTATACCGACTATAGCAAGGCATTTGACAGAATTGACCATCAAATCTTACTAAATAAATTAATGAGCGCTGGCATACATGGTAACCTGTTTCGATGGTTTAGTTCGTATGTTACCAATAGGTCCCAAGCTGTTGCTACATGTGGTTTTCTGTCGGACTGGTCACCTATTCCCTCGGGAGTCCCGCAAGGATCTCTACTGGGTCCGCTCCTCTTCATTCAAGATATTGATACCTGTTTTCATCATTCTATGATACTTTTTTGCAGATGACATAAAAATCTTGAAATCTATCCATAGTTCTGCGGACTCCCAAGAGCTTCAGTCTGATCTCTTGCGCCTAGATAGGTACTGTGATGCGAACAAGTTAGCATCTAAGGCGCTGGGATTTCTAATTAGACAGGGACGCACGTTTGAAAATGTCAAGACTCTAAAGATACTTTATTGCACACTTGTACGTAGCCATCTTGAATACGCATCTCAGGTGTGAAACCCAAAGTATAAAATTTACTCATCTCGTATTGAATCCATTCAAAGGCGATTCCTTCGATACATTTGTCGGAAGACTCGTCAGAACTACCTAAGTTTTATTTTAATTTTTTTATTTTTTATTTTTATTTATTCAGGAAACATACAGATCTTAAATCATAATTACAACAATTCTAAAAGTTACACAATCCAGCAAAGTTTCCACTTAAATTGTTACGAAGACAAATGTAAACGGCATCACTTTTTGCCTCTTTCCGAACGTCGCGCTATCACAGACGTGTCATACCTGTTCTCGATAGTTACCTCCAGGATTGACTGTCCCATTCTTCTAAATCTCTGTAAGCTGCAGGTTACGAAGTCGTCCAGAGAACGGAGATTATTTCTTGTCCCATTCTCCAAAACTAACTACCAGCAGAATTCGTTCATAAGCAGGACATGCAGTTATGTTAATGATTATTGCAACAACTTGGATCCATTTATATTATCTCCGACAGCTACACGACGCATTCTTACGAAACGTTTCGCCAGTGGTTCTCATCAATAGTATATTTATTATATTTACATATATTGTAAATTTATTGTTTAGTTTATTTAATTTTTATTATTTCAGATTTTTTATTTTAAATTTTATTGATTTTATTAGGTATCTATGTATAATTGTTTTAATTTTTTCGTTTTTTTTTTGTTTTATATTATGTAGTTTATTGTTCTTAGTTTTAAGTTTAGGTTAATTTTACTCGTGTTGTTATTGCAGCGAGCAGTTGTTATTGCAGCGAGCAGTTGTTATTGCAGCGAGCAGTTGTTATTGCAGCGAGCAGTTGTTATTGCAGCGAGCAGTTGTTATTGCAGCGAGCAGTTGTTATTGCAGCGAGCAGTTGTTATTGCAGCGAGCAGTTGTTATTGCAGCGAGCAGTTGTTATTGCAGCGAGCAGTTGTTATTGCAGCGAGCACCACCTAATTATGTAATTTTAGCTATCGGTGGCAACTTGTCAATAGCCATACACTACCCATATGTACTGTATATATATTTATGTATCTGGCTGTAAGTTGTCCTTAAACAATAAATAAAATTTAAAGAAACACTATGCCGGCTTGACTGGGCATGACGGCAATTCGAGCCTGGTCCCGAAACGTGTGGATACACTTTACTGGGTTTATTGGCACGAACGGTGGATACTTCCCCGCCCGGGCAGACTGGGGAAATTACCACCATCAGTCCGCCTCCCTAGGTAGTAAGGTGGTAGATATGGCTTCTTAGGAAAAGTTGCTTATTTCTATCAATAGAATAACATATTAGTCTAACGTAAGAGCATACAAAATCACGCGGATCATCATCATCATCATCGCAGCCCCTAGACCTCTACTGTTGGAGATGGTTGGCCAGACGGGTTGCCAAAGTATATTCATTACAGCCCCTAGACCTCTACTGTTGGAGATGGTTGGCCAGACGGGTTGCCAAAGTATATTCATTACAGCCCCTAGACCTCTACTGTTGGAGATGGTTGGCCAGACGGGTTGCCAAAGTATATTCATTACAGCCCCTAGACCTCTACTGTTGGAGATGGTTGGCCAGACGGGTTGCCAAAGTATATTCATTACAGCCCCTAGACCTCTACTGCTGGAGATGGCTGGCCAGACGGGTTGCCAAAGTATATTCATTACAGCCCCTAGACCTCTACTGTTGGAGATGGTTGGCCAGACGGGTTGCCAAAGTATATTCATTACAGCCCCTAGACCTCTACTGTTGGAGATGGTTGGCCAGACGGGTTGCCAAAGTATATTCATTACAGCCCCTAGACCTCTACTGTTGGAGATGGCTGGCCAGACGGGTTGCCAAAGTATATTCATTACAGCCCCTAGACCTCTACTGCTGGAGATGGTTGGCCAGACGGGTTGCCAAAGTATATTCATTACAGCCCCTAGACAGAGACCTAGACCTCTACTGTTGGAGATGGTTGGCCAGACGGGTTGCCAAAGTATATTCATTACAGCCCCTAGACCTCTACTGTTGGAGATGGTTGGCCAGACGGGTTGCCAAAGTATATTCATTACAGCCCCTAGACCTCTACTGTTGGAGATGGTTGGCCAGACGGGTTGCCAAAGTATATTCATTACAGCCCCTAGACCTCTACTGTTGGAGATGGTTGGCCAGACGGGTTGCCAAAGTATATTCATTACAGCCCCTAGACCTCTACTGTTGGAGATGGTTGGCCAGACGGGTTGCCAAAGTATATTCATTACAGCCCCTAGACCTCTACTGTTGGAGATGGTTGGCCAGACGGGTTGCCAAAGTATATTCATTACAGCCCCTAGACCTCTACTGTTGGAGATGGTTGGCCAGACGGGTTGCCAAAGTATATTCATTACAGCCCCTAGACCTCTACTGTTGGAGATGGTTGGCCAGACGGGTTGCCAAAGTATATTCATTACAGCCCCTAGACCTCTACTGTTGGAGATGGTTGGCCAGACGGGTTGCCAAAGTATATTCATTACAGCCCCTAGACCTCTACTGTTGGAGATGGTTGGCCAGACGGGTTGCCAAAGTATATTCATTACAGCCCCTAGACCTCTACTGTTGGAGATGGTTGGCCAGACGGGTTGCCAAAGTATATTCATTACAGCCCCTAGACCTCTACTGTTGGAGATGGCTGGCCAGACGGGTTGCCAAAGTATATTCATTACAGCCCCTAGACCTCTACTGCTGGAGATGGTTGGCCAGACGGGTTGCCAAAGTATATTCATTACAGCCCCTAGACAGAGACCTAGACCTCTACTGTTGGAGATGGTTGGCCAGACGGGTTGCCAAAGTATATTCATTACAGCCCCTAGACCTCTACTGTTGGAGATGGTTGGCCAGACGGGTTGCCAAAGTATATTCATTACAGCCCCTAGACCTCTACTGTTGGAGATGGTTGGCCAGACGGGTTGCCAAAGTATATTCATTACAGCCCCTAGACCTCTACTGTTGGAGATGGTTGGCCAGACGGGTTGCCAAAGTATATTCATTACAGCCCCTAGACCTCTACTGTTGGAGATGGTTGGCCAGACGGGTTGCCAAAGTATATTCATTACAGCCCCTAGACCTCTACTGTTGGAGATGGTTGGCCAGACGGGTTGCCAAAGTATATTCATTACAGCCCCTAGACCTCTACTGTTGGAGATGGTTGGCCAGACGGGTTGCCAAAGTATATTCATTACAGCCCCTAGACCTCTACTGTTGGAGATGGTTGGCCAGACGGGTTGCCAAAGTATATTCATTACAGCCCCTAGACCTCTACTGTTGGAGATGGTTGGCCAGACGGGTTGCCAAAGTATATTCATTACAGCCCCTAGACCTCTACTGTTGGAGATGGTTGGCCAGACGGGTTGCCAAAGTATATTCATTACAGCCCCTAGACCTCTACTGTTGGAGATGGTTGGCCAGACGGGTTGCCAAAGTATATTCATTACAGCCCCTAGACCTCCACTGCTGGAGATGGGCCTTCCAGAACATATATCTGGAGAATTTGGCCTACACTCGCCACGCTGGCCAGACGGCTTGGCGAGGATATGATGTAATTTTTTTAAGGACACTTTATTAACGATTCCAATAGTTGGTATTAGTGGAACCGGGACCGACGGCTTAACGTGCTCTCCTCCTCACGGGAACGGTGGTGTTGTAAATCTATGACTGCAGTACGTAAGTAAAGTGTATTTCTCATTGGTACATGCCGGGGTTCGAACCGAGGTCGGTTCGAACCCATTCATTCTGTTCCTACAGAGGTCTGTAGGAACAGAATAGGAATCTGACTTTTCTGCGGCAAAGCATTACAAAGTTAAATTGTTGTTAGATAGGTACAGCTTCATCCAAAAGTTTCATTCTAAATGTATTGTAAAGTGACGACCCGCAGGTGCTGGTGATGTGCACCTACTACCTGGCGCAGCTGGGGCTCGCCCTCAGCGTGCTGGACCCGGAGACCTGCTGAGGGACTCCCCGCTATGCCGGCCGCGCACTCTCGGGCTCCGACCCGGATCTAAATTGGATCGTGCAAGTCCCGCAACCAAATATTTGATCCTTACATATGACATTGACGTTATATCGAACTGGCCACTTCGATCTCAAATATCAATATTGAATTCGAACGGGGCAGCTCTAACCGTCTTCTAAAGATTTTATTGATTCCCACAATTTTTTCAGCAATGGAATCATTGAACTACCTGAGCTAATAAACTGCTAAGCTGCTGGTCTTCTGCTAACAGCTTACTTATTGGACCACTTTGCTGCTTAGTCTTCCACTCGCAGGAATAGAATCATTCAAAATAATTAAATTAATGACGTTTCATAAATTCCTGTGATAGGTTTGAATGAATAAAGATATTTTGACTTTGACCTATAAAATGGCGAAAGCGCATAGATAATAATGGTAGTATGTACTTCGATCGATTGATGCTAGGTTCGACTCGATAGCAAAGAAAGGAGTTCGCTTTTTATTTACCGAATTTCGTATGAAAACCAAAGAGCAACGCCAAGTCGAATGATTTTCAAATCGAAATAAAGTAAAACAGCGCTTAAAGCGTCAAGTCAAACACGTAAATATCGTTTTGCTTTTTCCATTTAAAGTCAATATCATATGTAAAGACCTAATTCCCAATACGACAATAGTAACCTAAGCACGCTTAAAGGTGTTCCGAGACGCGCTTAAACTGTTTTGCCAAAGCTATGTGACGTCACAAATGACATCATTTCTCGCGCTTAGACTGCTCATCTCGTTCCAAATCAAGCTCAGAGCGCTTATAATGAATATACTAAAGTCATTCCGAATCAAATATCACGATTTGGGTGCTCAGAGCGCGATATCAATTCGGAACGGTCTAAATCACATTTTCATTCATTACATGATAGTTTTTTTTTTATACGTATGGAAGAAAAATTGCGGATTCCACATCTTTGAGTAACAAATATACATCTCTCGGTTTATTCATCTTTATATGTGTAAAGTTTAATATTATTAACTTATTTTGGTCTTTTAAAATAACTGACTCCGTGGTCTAGCGGTTAAATCCGTGGCTTTAGACTCAGAGGTACCGGGTTCGATTCCTGGTCGGGACACAAAAATATTTATGAATTTAAATAAATACATCTAATTCATATTTAATTTATTTGTAATATTTCTCTCCACGCTGGAGACATCGACGAGCTTGCCACTTGTCATGATTGGCCGGCAGTAAAGTTGGCTAATTGTGAATCCGCTTATTTATAAGCGTGGTTTCTGACCACCCCGAATGGAAACGGTCGTGATTGTACTTTTTTTTTTAAAATAACTTTCAGTGTTTCAGACATTTTTTTTTACTTAAATATTAATTATAGATTTGTTTTAGAAGTAATATACAAACAGTATAAACGAATTATAATTTAATATTATTTTAAAGAAAATAATTAACTTGAAAATGGCGCGCGACATCATGACTAACAACCGACCGCGCTCAGAGCGACCTACCTCGATACCGTGAGCAGTCTGAGCGCGCGACATCATGACTAACAACCGACCGCGCTCAGAGCGACCTACCTCGATACCGTGAGCAGTCTGAGCGCGCGACATCATGACTAACAACCGACCGCGCTCAGAGCGACCTACCTCGATACCGTGAGCAGTCTGAGCGCGCGACATCATGACTAACAACCGACCGCGCTCAGAGCGACCTACCTCGATACCGTGAGCAGTCTGAGCGCGCGACATCATGACTAACAACCGACCGCGCTCAGAGCGACCTACCTCGATACCGTGAGCAGTCTGAGCGCGCGACATCATGACTAACAACCGACCGCGCTCAGAGCGACCTACCTCGATACCGTGAGCAGTCTGAGCGCGCGACATCATGACTACCAACCGACCGCGCTCAGAGCGACCTACCTCGATACCGTGAGCAGTCTGAGCGCGCGACATCATGACTAACAACCGACCGCGCTCAGAGCGACCTACCTCGATACCGTGAGCAGTCTGAGCGCGCGGAGTGAAGCGCCTTTAAGCGTGCTTAGTAACTGTAATCGTGTCGCGGCCTCGTTCCGATATATAAGGCTAACATAGACTTGCTAAGATTGTACTTATGAAGTCGGCAAGTCTGGAGGATGGTGACGAAACTAAACATAACATTTACTAACATTTTTATTATATTTTGTATAACATTTATTTAACTAACAAATATACAATGTATTGGAGACGTTCGCATTCCAACAAATAATAGTCCGTTTCCAATGCAAGTCGTGCTAACGCATTCCATAATTTTTCATAATAATACTATAATTTTTTAGTTTAATATAAATGAGCTTCATGTCGCTAACTGTGGCGAGGTTCTGATCGGATCCGTAACATATACAATGTCAGCTAATAATGTCATCATCATTACAGCCCCTAGACCTCCACTGCTGGAGATGGGCCTTCCAGAACATACATCTGGAGAATTTGGCCTACACTCGCCGCGCTGGCCAGGCGGCTTGGCGAGGATATGATGTCATTTTTTATGACAATTTATTAACGATTCCACAAGTTGGTATTAGTGGAACCGGGACCGACGGCTTAACGGGCTCTCCTCTTCACGGGAACGGAGGTGTTGTAAGGTAGATTTTACCTGTCCTTAAACAATACCAAATTAGCAGACTCATTTAGAGCTTTGGAAATTAGATAATGTAATGTGACATTTTATTGTTGGAGTATTTAAGTTAGTCTCTCAGTCCGAGGAGGACATCTTCTATTCCAATAGATATATGTAACTCCTGGGCCAGCCGGGGTCTCCTTGTGTATAACACATTATAGATATATGTAACTCCTGGGCCAGCCGGGGTCTCCTTGTGTATAACACATTATAGATATATTTATAACTTTTAAAGTGTATTGTATAGATTTAATGCGACTTGATTGTCTTCCACTCTCAGAACTAGTCAGCAGAGACTTCCTGATTGTTATATTTGTAATAAGTATTTGTTTCCTAATTAGTTATATGAGGCTGAGATGTGCAAGGAGGTTGCCTGCCACAGTCACGCTGCACCAGTACCGGCACTATGTTCAGTGTTTATTGTAACCGGTTTCATTAGTTACTAATTATTGTACAAGTAAACAATACATCTTTGGTGACAAATTGTGTTTTATTATCCGATGTTCTATGTTTTATCCGATGTGTTATGTATCTGTGTTTTTATGTAGTTCTGGAAATCGTTATAAAAGGGCTACCATCTAACAGAAAAATGATTTTGTTCAGACAAAATGTATTTCGTAGCTGACCAAATAATGTAACAGCTAATTTTGTTTGAATGATTCATTACTTCCCTTATTATAGTATCACAATATATTATTTACAATCGCGGTCGCCCCCCCGCAGCCCGGGCTGGAGTAGAGCTGGTCCATTCGCTTTCATTGTTTAGTATCTTTGTATTTCACTTTCGAGAAGGTGGACGCGAGTTAGTCGTCATCGTGTTCCTGTTATGTCAGAATTACCGCTAGTTATAAAACGAGGCAGTCCTAAGTTAGTCTCCTTTTTAGGACAAGATATCTTATTATGTATGGGGACGAGAAGATTGTCGTCACTCCCTGCGGAGGTTGTCGAGTCTGGCCTGCAGCTCTGCGTCGGCGTCCGCGACCGCAGGAGCCCCGGCAGCCGCGAGGGCCGCGCCCGCAGGCACTTTGCCTAAACAAAAATATTATTGCATTATTATTTACTGTGTCGAGTCTCACGTATTGTTAATGTCCTTTATCAGATGGTTTTTAAACGCGACTTCAGTCAATTTTACATAATTATACAGGGTGTTTGGAAGGGAGCTGTACATACGCCCCATAACTTTTCTTCTCCACAATTTTCTGGTGTAAAATATTTTTTTGCAGGACCCTAAGACTCTAACGATTAAAACAAGACCATTAGCAGACCGGTCCCATGGATAGATTTTGAGCTACAGGTAGTTTTAGTAAAAAAAAACACAAAAAAGTCAAAATAAAAATAAATTAAAAAAAAACCTTGAGGCCAAGGTCAATATATTGGGCGGGGTAGGTAGCAGACTATCCCTAGTTTCTACCCTAGGCGTATGTACAGCTCCCTTCCAAACATTCTGTACATTGTTCAACTGTAAATGTTCCTCTAACTAAATAGTAAGATAATTATATATTACTTATTTTCGTTAGATTTGTAATATTATCAAATTGGTCATGATATATTTACCGGAGACTGCGAGAGAGCCGGAGGCCTGCGGCAAGCCCGAGAGCTGGTCGTCCAGCTGCAGGCCCAACTCGTCCAGGATCTGGGACACCACCGCGTCGCTGGAGGAGAAACAAACTTAAGCTGACACATTTCGGACATTTTATTAACTTTAACTAGCTAAGGCTGGGTTTTTCAGGAGATCAATAATGTATTGAACGTGGTTCAATATCAAAGCTATGATATAGCTGAGTTTTCCTTGCAGATTCCTTTCTCAGTCAGATTGAACATTAACAGGTCACTGGAATCTGCCGGTCTTCTTAAACGCTTGTAGTATTTCCATTTACAAAAAATAACATAAATAAACTAAAGCCACTTTTATCTAGATTTTGAAAGAGGGTGCTATTAAGCACGAGGTATACTGACATCACATCTAGAGCTTGTTACCTCTCTGTCTCATCATCATCTCCCTCCATGGCCTCGTCGATGGAGTCGTTCATCATCTCCTCCTTCATGTCCATGATCTCCGACTGCTTCTCAAACTCCTGCAACATACAACTTCCTTAGGATAGGTTCGTACTGTTATTGCTAAATATAAGTAACCAAAAGCTCCCCTTGGGGAAGGCCTATATACAGCAGTGGACAGACACAGGCTGATGATGATGATGATGACTTGCAACAAGATGTGTAACACAAGTAATGGAATACAAACGGTATTTTAAAAACTATGTCAATCCATTACTGCTAACATTATTTGACTGTTAATGTGTTGACTCCGTGTTCTAGTGTTAGTTTAAGTCTGTGGATTTAGACACAGAGGTGGCCGGTCTCATTCCTGATCAGAAAACTAAATTATTCAAAGTTATATATGATACATAGTTTGATACACTAGAGATATCAACAAGATTGTTTCTTGTCATGATGGTCCTACAGTAAAGTTGGCTAAATATGAATCTGCTTCTTTAAAAGCGTGGTTTCTGACCACCCCAGAAGAGATAGGGCATCCCATAATTTTGCTAAATTATACAAAGATGTATGTGATTTTCAAATAGCTTGTCTTATTACTTGCTGAACCCTTTGAAGGTTTGTAAGTTATGTATATAGTGACCTGGAGTATCTTCTGTATTTGTGGCATGTTAAGTTGCCGGTTCATGGTGGCCATGGCCCGGGTGACACCCCGCATGGCCTGAGCCATGGTGCTCTGGGACTTCAGGGTCTGGATCTTGAGGGAGACGGCCTGAATGTTGGCCTTCATCAGCATAAACTTGCGCACGTAGCGCCGCGTCCTCACCAGGTCCTTGGCCATTATCTTCACAGCATCCTGAAACAATATTCTAATACATTTACATTGTGAAGCTCAACTGACCCCACTACTAACCAATGTTCTTCTCAACAACATTCAAACTAACCACAAGCTTAGTATTGAATAATAAGCCTTCTACATTAACATGCCATCTACATAAATAATACAAAACTCTTGTTTTTACAATTGCAAGAAAGATCATGGTTCCAGTACCATTCTTAGTGTTTTTCTACGCATATTGTGTAGGTTTGTGTTCTATGCAGGTTATGTATCATTTTTAATGCAGGTTAATGGTAGGGTTAAAGAGATGGGAGCATCGCTGGGAGAAGTGTGTAGAGTTACAAGGAGACTATGTAAAAAAATTAAAATATATTTTAGAAAAAAAATCTTGTATCTTTGTTATGTTGGAAACTTTTCAGACCACCCTCCTATGTTGTATCTATGTATGTATCAATACATGTTGTGCGTTAGGTATAATTATAACAAAGTTTTAATTTAATAAGGTTACTACAGTATTGCATTTTTAATATTAAAAAAACATATATTTACTAGAGGTGATGACCAGTGTGAGTCAAAAAGGTGTAGCTCCTTACTGAATCAGGTGTGTGGGAGGTACTGACCATCTGTCCATCTTTGGCCAGCTTCTTGATGTCCTGGATCACCTTCTTCTCCTGTTGCTCCATCTTCATTCTCTCGCGGTCCAGGTCGCGCATTGCCTTGTTCAGGGCGCGCTGGTTCTTCCGCAGCATCTCGTCCGGGGTCATACGGTGACCAAACAACCACTCCATTGTGGATTTATAGCTAAAACTGTATATGATCTCATTTATTGTATTTTATGTTATACGTGAACTGACTGACTAAGGCTAAAAGCAAGGAACAATAGAAACTACGTAGCCAAGGAATAAAGTAGAACTAATACCTTAGTTGATGTCCAAAACCCAATCTTGCTCAGTGAAACCTATATATAAACAAAGTTTACAAGCACTTGACACGTAATAAATATAAAACCATAACTTACCTAGGTTAAGTATTAAATATTACACATTAATTGATAAACATAAATGGTTTAATAACAGTAAAAAAGAGATATTGTGCAAAAAACAAAAATGTATGCAACATGAATCATTGTTTATTATAAAAATAATTAGGCCCGTTCGGAAACCCTGTCATTTCATTTTTTTTTTTTTGGTTCTCTTCTCCCGATGGATGATGAATGAGATGATAGGGAAGGCAAAGGGTCTAGCCCATACAGCCAAGTCTGACGTAATATATCTTTCTTTTTCATGAATTAATGAGGTCATCATCAAATTCCAGATGCTGTAGAAGTTGATGCTTTTCTTGGAGTCACTCGCGGAACCATCCACTGCTCAAACACGTCGGGTAAAATATGGGAGTTGACAGCGCGGGAAAACCGCAAAAAATAAACTGCAACTTGTGCCCCATATTTAAAGTCCAATTTATCGTTTTCCATAATTATTCACATTGTAGCACATTATTAAACAAAACAACACCACTCTTGACCAATAATAACCACAGTAAACTAATTTACAAAACAAAAACTTACACTTGACATGGCCGCGCAAAATGGCGCGAGAGACTCCCCTGTCATTTCATTCACAACAGACTTGCATACTACTGTCTATATAATCTGTGAGTTGCATTACGACCACAGACTATAAACCCTATTCCAAGCCACGATCCGTCATTCCGGGACACGATCCGTCATTCCGAGACACGATCCGTTATTCCGAGACACGATCCGTCATTCCGAGACACGATCCGTCATTCCGAGACACGATTTGTCGTTCCGAGACACGATTATAGTAACCAAGCACGCTTAAGGTATTCCGAGACGTGCTAAACTGTTTTGCCAAAGCTATGTGACGTCACAAATGACATAATTTCTCACGCTTAGACTGCTCACGATATGTGCATGTCACACTTTTTTTAAATTTTCTATTTCTCTGGAATAGTGAATCATATACCCCAATATCGTGTTTGTCTGTCAGTGTTTTTGTGTTGTGTGTTCGTAAGTGTATTGTTTCTTTGTAAATTAGTGTAATTACAGTGTAAGTAAATAGTAAAGTAAGGCACGTTGTAATTTTAGGTTAGATCAATATGAACGAACCGCCGGACCCCGGGGGCGGGACGTGCTCTCGTCCTTCGACTCCTATCTGCCCTTTATCTCCCGCAGCGTTTATTACGCTCCCCCCAGAATCTCCAATCCAGTCTGATAATTTTTTCTCTCCTCCTTCTCCCAGTGATTTAAAAAAAAAAAAAAACGTAAAATGAAAGATGATAAAAAAAATAGATTCAAACATAAAAAACCAGATCAAAGTATCAGAAATCCTTCCTATACTTCTGACTCCTCTGACACAGAACCAACAATCAAACCCCCATCTGTCTCACCAAAGATGCCCCAAACTCAGCCCCGTGACAGTCCAATCTCACCTAATATTCCCCCAACTCAACCTTCTCAATTAAACAGCAGACAAAAGTATGACTCTAAAGATAAAGGACCATTTGTGGTTCATATCCAACGCATTGAACTTAATCCGACCTCTGGCACAACTCTACACCCGGTTACTTTCGGGTTACTGGTGCACAAAAGCTGGAATATTGGAAGGAAGCATCAAAAGCATTGGCAGAAACAGAATCACAATGAGTTTTATTACCCCTGAATATGCCAATACATTCCTAAACAGCACATTCTTAGAGAAAAAAAAATTCAAAGCGTTTATACCTTCTTTCAGCATTACCAAAATGGGTCTTGTCCGTGGCATTCCGGCTGAGTGGTCTCCAGAAGAGATCATAGAATATATTTCATTCCCCCAAAACTTCGCAGGTAAAGTTCTCCGAGCCCGCCGTCTTAACCATAAGACGATGGTGGATGGGAACCCGGAGTGGAAACCCTCGCAAACCGTGGTTCTAACCTTTGATGGACAAACATTACCCGAAAAAATATTTGTATGCTACAATGCACTTCCAGTACAAGTTTATATATATCCGACTGTGCAGTGTTTCAATTGTTGCCGTTTCGGCCACACTAAAAATATCTGCAGATCCAAGCCTAGATGCTTTAAGTGCGCTGAAGAGGGTCACTCTGGTGAATCCTGTCAGGTAGATGGAGAAGCTGCATTCTGCATCTCCTGTAGAGGCCAACATTACGCAATCAACAAGAGCTGTCCGGAACATCTTAGACAAATAAACATAAAATCTGTTATGGCTGAAAAATCCATCTCCTACGCAGAGGCATCAAAATTACAACCCCCTGTATATAGATCATATGCTGACATTTCCGCATCCAGCAAGACAGACTTTCTACCACCGCTGAGAGAAAATGGACCTCTCCGTCCAATGCCCTCCTCATATAAAAAAATGGTCACTCTAAAACCTCGTAACCCATTTCCCCTACCTAAAGCCTACGACAGAAATGCTCATTTCAACATTATAAGCACCCCTCCCTCTCAAACCCCCAACGGATGTGCTATCAGCACTCCCACCTACAACCCAACAACTGACAAACCCATAGCCGAATTTCTATCCTCACTCTTAAACTTTATAAGTACCTATTCTAAAATTTCTGTACCGTCCAACGAAGCCACAAATATTTATCCATTACCCACCTTAAATAATACTGGCCCCCTGTGCCCAAATCCTCCAGTGGAACTGCCAAAGCGTTAGATCTGCCTGTAAGAAGGCAGAGCTAACCGTTTTGGCAAAGCTCTATCAACCTACTATCGCTGCCCTCTCTGAGACTTGGCTTAAGCCAAAGTCGGAATTTAGACTCTCTGGCTACAACAGCGTCAGAGACGATAGACCTGATGGTTGGGGCGGCTCCGCCCTTCTCATCTCATCCTCATTTTCCTTTACTTCCATCCCGATCCCCCCCCATAACAAAGAACTCCAAATTGTTGCAGCATGTGTCAATAACATCTCATTTATATCCATCTATATAGCTCACCCCACTTCGCCCATTCTAACAGAATTAAAAAACATTCTTGCTACTATTCCTAAGCCCCTAATTATTATGGGAGATCTCAATTGTCACCACCAAGCCTGGGGATCTGACAAAAATAACCTATGCGGCACTATCCTTATAGAAATATTGGATGACTTAAATCTGTGTCTACTAAATGACGGATCCCCCACATGTCGCAATAGACCCAACGAGATGGCTAGCGCCCTAGACCTTGCATTCTGCTCCCCAGATCTAGCATCTCAGGTTTCCTGGTCCATTTCCCCATCCTCCTATGGCAGCAGACACTTTCCCATTATACTCACACTTCCCTTTGAATCCCGACCTCCTAGCAACCCCGATCCCTTGCTCAAATATAAATTGGAAGAAGCTGATTGATCACTGTATGCACAAACTCTTGAATACAAAACGATAAAACTTCCACCAATATCCACAAAATCCATAAATGCATGCCTAGAGTCACTGACCCAGGCAATTCTGGAGTCTGCTGATTCAGCCTTCCCTAAAAAGAAAAAGTCCACAGCAAAACCTGCATCCCCTCCGTGGTGGGATCGAGAATGCTCTAACCTCATAAAGGCTCGCAAGGAAGCTGAATTGTTGTACAAACAAAATCTAACTTTGGATAATTATGTTAATTTAAACAGAGTAATGGCTATCTGCAAAAAAACATTTAGTTCCAAGAAGCGTCAAAGCTGGGAGAGATTTTGCTCCTCCATCTCTCCAGACACACCCTCCACTCTGGTTTGGAAGCAAATTAGGAGATTTCGATCAGCCTACTCCCCTCCTAGAACATGTAATATTACCAAAGAGCTGTTAGAAAGATTTAAGGACAAGATTGCCCCTCCTACGGTCCCCTTTAATGACCAACTTCCTTTTACCTACACCATCCCGCCTTCAGACAGTCCCACAGACCTTCCATTCTGCCTCCAAGAGTTGAAATTCGTTTTGGACAAGGCTAAAGATTCCTCCCCTGGACTAGATGGAATCCCCTATTCCTTCCTGTCCAACTCCAAAGACAGTACTTTAAAATATTTTCTTAAGTTGATCAATGCAATTGTTGACACAGGTCACATCCCTCCATCTTGGAAATCCCATCTAGTAATCCCAATCCTCAAACCCGGTAAAAACCCTGATGACCCAGATTCCTACCGCCCTATAGCCCTGTCCTCCGTACTGTCTAAAATCACCGAACACCTCATTAAAAATAGACTTGAGTGGTTCATTGAACACAAAATTAAATTGGCAGCCACTCAATATGGTTTCAGAAGAGGTAGAAGCACCATGGACAATCTCAGCATATTTACTTCGCAGATACGCCTTGCTTTCTCACACAACAAATACGTCATAGGGGCATTCTTAGATATCTCTGCTGCCTATGACAATGTCCAGCTCCCTGTGCTCAGGAAAAAGCTTCAACAGCTGAGTGTCCCGGAGAAATGGACTAACTTTATATTTAACCTCCTTTCCCAAAGACTGGTAATATTTCGATATCAATCTCAATCTTCTCCCCCCCGGTTAAGCTATAAAGGCCTGCCTCAAGGATCGGTTCTAAGTCCTCTTCTTTATAATATTTATACTTATGACTTAGAATCATCAATTAATACAAATTGTAAAATGCTACAATATGCTGACGATTTATTGGTTTACTCCTTGGACTCTGACATAAAAAAGGCTTCCAGTTCAATGAACCTTTCCTTAGATTCTCTTTCAAAATGGCTGAATTGTAACGGTCTGGACCTATCTGCTCCTAAGAGTACGGTGGTTGTTTTTACTAGAAAACGAAAAATATTCCCTATTCAAATCTCAGTTCAAAATTGCATAATCCCAGTAAAGACCCACACAAAGTTCTTGGGGCTGACTATGGACAGCCATTTAACATGGAAAGCCCACTGTGAGTCCATCGCAGCTAAATGTGAAAGAAACCTTAACATCCTGAGATGCCTGGCCGGTGTCTGGTGGGGCGCCCATCCATATACACTCAGACTCTTGTACAACGCTATTATAAGAAGCGTCTTGGATTATGGATCATTCCTGATGGAGCCAGCTAACAAATCGGGACTCAAAAAACTAGACCTTATACAATCAAAAGCACTCCGAATCATCACTGGCGCCATGAGATCCAGCCCAGTTAATGCCTTACAAGTTGAGTGTTGCGAACCTTCCCTACCATGCAGAAGACAATACCTTGCAGACAGATTCCTCTTCCGTTCTTCTCTATTCTCCCAACACCCTCTTTTTCCCATATTGAAACAACTGTCAGACTTGACCTCCTCCTCCCAATACTGGCTCCACAAACTTCCCCCCCGACTGGTTAACAGCTTAAATAAGTTAGGAGTATTGGACGCTAAAATCCATCAATCTTTAAATTTGCCTATCTTTTCACACTCATTCGAGACAGTTACCTACTCTCCTGAGGTAATCCTGGATTTTGGCCTTGATAGGGATGATCCACAAGCCAACCTGAAATTCGTCAATATTATGAACACCAGATGGATGGGCTGGAACGCTATTTATACATGTTACAAATAAAAGATTGTTTGTGCAAAGATTACTTTAATTATAGCAAATTAAACATAAGATACAAAACAGTCAACTTGCTAACCAACGTGAGGAGAGAGAGAGCAATAGCTGTGCTCACCGTCTAGTGTCAATCTAAGACCGAGATAGCCTATTGGCTTATTCTCCTGCTGTCCCTCTCACACAATGATAACATGTTTATTGTATTTTAACACTCCCTCTCAATAAACATAATATCATCATACTGTAGTATTCTGAACTTTGATATTTCTATAGCAACTAATTGTTTATATTATTATGTCACTTAATAAATACATTACGACAACTGCAAACATGCATTTTTAATATATAACATATTGGCGACGAGAAGGGATAAATAATAATGAATCCTGAACAGTTTGCTCAATTTATGAGCCAGCAACATACACAACAACAACATATGCTTGAACTGCTTACAAAACAACATGCAACCGTAAGTAACAGGAACAACGTTCCAACGACATCAAATAACCACGAAAACCATACAATAATTAACAAATACGATATAATAAGGAATTTTAAATGTACAATATTTGATCCAGAATCATCAAATCCAGAAACTTTCATCGATTACTTTGAAGTTAAATGTAAACTATGGGGCGAGTCTGTTCAGCCTATTCAAAAGGAATTACTTTTTTCCTGTTTAACGCCAGATACTTACCGAAATTTAAAAATAGCTTTTCAAAACATCACTCCTACTTTCGAAGACCAAAGCTATGATAACATAAAACAAAAATTTCTAAATTTGCACCGGACTAAAAGAACTCGTTTCAAAGCCCTTGCTGATTTCTGGAACTGCACGCGGGAACAAAATCAAACGATGGAAAACTATTCAAATAAATTAAAAGAGATAAGCCGAGATTGCGGTTATGAAGGCGAATATTTGGATAGACAACTTCGAGATCGCTTTGCAACGGGGCTTAACCATAAGCAACTTGAAATAGATTTAAAACAACGATGGCCGGACCTTTTGGAGATCACACCCGACGGACAGTGGAAAGAAACAACATACGCTCAACTATTCGCAGTAGCCCAATCAAGAGAGCTTGCTGAAAATGACACTCTGATCGACACGCAGCATAATATCAAACGCATTTCAAACAATAATCAACAACGCAAACTGCAATCCAAACAATGTCGACGATGTGGCAAGAAAGAGAAGCATGGTTTTAATGTTTGTAAAGCTCGGGACCATACCTGCGAGGAATGTGGTGTAGTTGGTCATTATGGCAGCTGCTGCATTAAAACCGGAAAGGCATATTTATCAACATCTCCAACTAATAACAAATTGAACCTGAAACAGAAAAAACAATATAAAAAACTACAAAAACTACAATTTGATAATGACAGTGAAAGTGACAGCGATGACTTTGAAGACAAACATAATTACACCGATGATAGTGAAGATGAAAGTGAAGATGAGTTAATTGGACATGTAAAATCAAGGATGAATTGCAAACGCATTGACGTTCATATTGATGGTATACTATGTACAATGGACTGGGACCCAGGATCTGCCTATTCAATCATTAGTAGTAGTTTTTGGAAAACAATTGGATCTCCAACATTATCTAAAGGACCTAATTTAAAGGCTTACGGCGATTTTAAACTAAAACCGAAGGGATTAACGAGAGTCACAGTAAATTTACAAGGTGAGAGTAAACAGCTAGACGCTGTAGTAATTAAAGGCGCGGAGCCTATGCTTTTTGGGCTATATTGGAGTGAACATTTTAACATGAAATTTCCTGACTATGTATATTCAATTAAAAATTCAAACAATCTAAGAATTGATGACATACTTAAAAATCATGAGGAATTGTTTGATGATAAATTGGGAAAAGTTAAAAATTTTAAAGTAAATGTATATTTAAAACAAGATGCGAAACCAGTTCATATTTCTGCACGTCCTATTAAATTTGGCTTGCAAAAGAATGTTGAAGCAGAGTTAAAAAGGTTAGTTCAAGAACATATAATTTCTCCGGTTGATCCTAACTCTACACCAGTTGAGTGGGCAACACCAACAGTTAATATTTTGAAGTCAAATGGTAAAATGAGAATATGTGGTGACTTTCGATCAACTATAAATCCAGTTCTAATTGAGCAAAACTATCCTGTACCACTTTTTGATCAATTGCGTAAGAAACTATCTGGTGGAGAAAAATTTACTAAATTAGATTTAAAGGATGCTTACCTTCAATTTGAAATAGCACCAGAGTCCCAAAAGTATTTAGTTATTTCGACACATAAAGGATATTTCAAATATAATCGCATGCCCTTTGGCATTTCCACAGCACCTAGTATATTTCAGCGCGCTCTAGAACTTCTTTTAGAAGACATTGATTCAGTGGCTGTATATTTTGATGACATTGCCATTACAGGAAAGAATGATGCTGAACATTTATTAAATTTAAACACAGTCTTAACCAAACTAAAACAAGCAGGATATAAGGTAAACTTACAAAAATGTACATTTTTACAATCATCGATTGAATATTTGGGACACAAAATTGATAGAAATGGAGTACATCCTACTGAAGCCAAATTAAAAGCTATTGCAAATTGTGCTGAACCTAATAATGTCAAAGAATTAAAATCATTCTTGGGATTAATTAATTTTTACGAGAGATTTGTACCTCATCTTCATGGGATTTGTTCAGATCTACATACACTCACGGCAAAAAACCATAGATGGAAATGGACGGAACATGAACAAATAATTTTTAACAAAATTAAACAAAATATAATTTTAGCTAAACCATTAGTGGCGTTTGATGAAACAAAAAAGTTATTTTTAGCTTGTGATGCTTCAGAAAAGGGTGTCGGAGCGGTATTATTTCACAAAAATAAATCAAATTTTGAAAAACCAATTGCGTTTGCATCAAGAAAACTAAAACCTGCCGAAATGAAGTATTCTGTAATTGATAGAGAAGCTCTAGCAATTTTTTATGCTATCAAGAAATTTGATCAATATATCAGAGGCCATAGATTTACTTTAATAACAGACCATAAGCCTCTAGTTCATTTACTTGGTGTCAAGAGAAATTTACCGAAACTCGTTAACAATCGTTTAACTAGATGGGCTCTAAATATTGGATCTTATAATTATGATATAGAATATAGAAAAGGTGAAAATAATATAGTTGCTGATTGTCTATCTCGCTTACCAGATCAAGAAGAAACAGAGTCAAATTTAGAAAGAATAATATGTAAAATTTCTGAAGAGGAAAGAAATACAAAAATTTATGACTTACTATTATCTGAGGAAATTATCAAAGAAAAATCAAAGGAAGATATTGTATTAAAAAAGGTAATTGAACTTATAAAATTAGATTGGAAAAGTAGCGATTCTAGTGCCGCTGATGTTAGGCCATATTTAAAAAAAAAAAGATGACTTATCTGTTGAAAACAAAATTTTAATGTGGCAGGGTAGATTAATTATTCCAAGCTCTTTAAGAAGTACAGTTTTAAAATACTTACATTTGGGACATCCTGGAATTTCATCTATGAAAGCCTTATCTAGATTTTATGTATGGTGGCCAGCTATTGATGAAGATATTGATTTATTTGTCAAGGCATGTCAACATTGTCAAGAAAACAGGAATCACAATACTGAACTACCCATTTTTTCCTGGTCTATTCCTGATAAAGTTTGGGAAAGATTGCATCTAGATTTTGCAGGTCCTTTCGAGGGTAAATATTGGCTTGTTCTTGTTGATGCATTGTCAAAATGGATAGAAGTTAAACCACTTGATAAGATTACAGCCAAAACACTTTGCAATAGTTTAGAGGAGATATTTGCAACTTTTGGAATTCCAGAGATAATAGTTTCAGACAACGGAAGTCAATTCACGTCGCAAGAATTTAAAGATTTTTGCCAGAGCAAGGCTATTAAAAATATTACTTCCTCACCATATCATCCACGAACTAACGGTCTGGCAGAACGATTAGTGAGAACTTTTAAATCAAGGATGGCTGCTAGTAAAAATAGTGATGAATCGCAAAAGCAAAGACTTCTTAACTTTCTTTTTACATACAGAAATACACCTCATACAACTACTGGAAAATCACCAGCACAAATGATTTTTGGACATCAGCTACCGACTATTTTGGATAATGTTCGACCTAACATTAAAAGAAATTTAAAATACAGACATGTTAAAGCAAATATAGAAAATGACGAAACAATACCCATTTTTCGAACTAATGACAAAGTTTATATCCGAACACGTTTGGATAAGACATGGAAGCCTGCAACCATTTTGGAACGCACTAACAGATACTCATATAAGGTTAGAGGAATAGATGGTGTACTAAGACGTCGTCATGCTGATCATATTCGTACAGCAGTAGGATTCGATGATGGGGAAAAGAAAGAAATAGATATCAGAAGAAAAAATAATTCTTCACCACATACGAGTATTCCGATTCAGGTTCCATGTAATACTGATATGAGTGAAACTAGTACTAGTACTGAACGTCCTATCTTATTTAGTGAAGTAAGTCATGCTGAACTATCTGACGATAATTTGCCAGTTCGATCTGCACCGTTAGACTTTCCTGGAGATATATTAAGACGTAGCGCTCGAAACCGTATACCTCCAAAACGTCTTATTGAAGAATGTTAAATCTTATGATCGGAGGAATGTAGTATTCTGAACTTTGATATTTCTATAGCAACTAATTGTTTATATTATTATGTCACTTAATAAATACATTACGACAACTGCAAACATGCATTTTTAATATATAACACATACATACTTAAAAAATCAGACCTCAAATTATGTACTTGCAAACAGAAATAAAAAATACTTATTCACACAAAGTTTGCATCTTTGATCCCCATATTACTGTACAGCCAATTAACTTTGAAACAAAAACCAGTAGACTTTCTGTCCAATACACAACCTCCCCAATCGGAGTCTACATAACATTGTACCAAATTGTTATTATTATCAGCCCTAAATACCAAATTTAAACTTATTGTTCCTTTTAGGTATCTCAAGACATGTTTGAGCATTTTAAGAAGTTCATTACTAGCACAAGACTGAAATCTACTCAACATAGTGACTACAGCACATAGATCTGGCCTTGAGCCCAACATACATCAGACAGCCTACCAAAGACCTACACTTTGATTCAATATCTAGACTTTCTGAAACATTTCTTTTCAACAAATCAAATTTATAATTTTTATCTATAGGTATTTGTGCTGATTTGCATTCTGACATGCCATAAAGTTTAAGAACATACTCTATATAATCTCTCTGATTAATTGTGGTTACTCCCAATTTACAATCTTGTTCAATATTTATACCTCATCATCATCATCATCATCTCTATTATTTCTAAGGCCTGCAGGAGGGTGTTTGTCAGAGCTCAGTCCCAGCGCGTCTCTCAGATTGGCCGAGACATAGCCGCGCAACCGAGAGGCAGTCGCACTTTCTGGCAGCTGGCAAAGTCTGTAGAGACCAACTTCTGTCGCTCCTCATTGCCACCTCTACGATATCCGGATGGATCATTAGCCCACACCGCTAAGGAGAAAGCCGATTATCTGGCCAAACTCTTTGCGGCTAACTCCCGACTCGACGACGGGAATGCGCAGCCCCCCACACTGCCTGATTGCGGCACTTCAATGCGTGATTTACGCATTCGGCAGTGTGATGTGCGGGCAGTGCTCCGATCGCTCGATGTTCGCAAGGCTAATGGTCCTGATGGTATCCCAGCCATAGTTCTAAAGAGGTGTGCACCTGAGTTGACTCCAGTCCTCACGCGCCTATTCCGTCAGTCATACTCCTCTGGTGTTGTGCCGGAAACCTGGAAGGTGGCCAATGTGCAGCCCGTCCCGAAGAAGGGAGATCGATCAGACCCTTCCAACTACCGCCCCATTGCCGTAACCTCAGTACTGTGTAAAGCAATGGAACGAATTATTAACGCCCAACTCGTTAAATATCTAGAAGATCACTCCGTAATCCATGACCGCCAATATGGATTCCGTCCAAAGCGCTCAACGGGTGATCTTCTGGCATTCGTATACCATGTCTGGGGTGAGGCAATGGATAAATTTGGTGAATCATTGGCGGTCAGTCTGGACATCTCCAAGGCCTTCGATAGGGTTTGGCACAAGGCTTTGCTTTCCAAGTTGCCGGCATATGGTCTGCCCCCACGGCTGGTGGACTGGATAGCTGGCTTCCTGCATGAGCGCAGCATTCGTGTCCTTGTGGACGGGAATGCGTCTGATCTCATGTCAGTGAACGCTGGCGTACCGCAGGGCTCTGTGTTATCACCAACACTCTTTCTTCTGCATATCAATGATATGTTGTCTCTGGGCAACATTCATTGTTATGCAGACGACAGCACGGCCCACGGGAGGTATCTAAGTCCCCGAGCTTTGGGAGGTAGCCAACTTGAGGAATCACGGCGTATTATGACGGCAGAACTGGACGACACTGGGATGGTTCAGCCAAGTACCTCACAGATGCTCTCAATGTCCTACAAAGGCGAGCTGTTCGAATTGTGGACGATGCCACTATATCTGGAACTCTCGAATCCCTGCAGCTTCGCCGAGATGTAGCTTCTCTGAGCGTGTTCTACCGGCTATACTATGGTGAGTGCTCTGAAGAGCTCTATAACCTAATTCCTTCCTCCCCATTCCGCAACCGAACCACACGCACAGGTCAGAATATGCACCCACATACCGTAGTCACTATCCCTTCGCGTACCTATAAATTTGGTGACTCATACATCTGTCGCACAATAAAGATGTGGAATGCTCTTCCAGCCTCTGTGTTTCCACTTTCCTATAACCTGGAGTCCTTCAAGCGAAGTGTGAAAAGGCATCTAGTCAAGCCGGCATAGTGTTAGGGACTGATGTCGGATATAAGGGTCTGATTCCAGTTGCTAACATTCATGGACTCTGCGCGCCATATATATATTTGTGGGGTGTCCAAAATCTTGTCCAGTTCAATGCCAACAAGACCCAGGCATGCGCGCTGACGGCCAAGAAGTCCCCCTTCTCTCCTCCCCCCACTCTTCAGGGCACCACGCTGGATCTACAGCCCAGCTTCAGCATCCTCGGAGTGGAAATACGCTCAGACCTTAACCACCGGAACTACATAGAGAGCATCACCAAAACAGCGTCAAAAAAGCTCGGAATACTGAACAAGGTGAAGCGGTTTTTCCCGCCATCAATCAGACTGTTGCTGTACAAAGCACAGATCAGATCATGCGTGGAATACTGTTCACACCTTTGGGATGGTTCAGCCAAGTACCTCACAGATGCTCTCAATGTCCTACAAAGGCGAGCTGTTCGAATTGTGGACGATGCCACTATATCTGGAACTCTCGAATCCCTGCAGCTTCGCCGAGATGTAGCTTCTCTGAGCGTGTTCTACCGGCTATACTATGGTGAGTGCTCTGAAGAGCTCTATAACCTAATTCCTTCCTCCCCATTCCGCAACCGAACCACACGCACAGGTCAGAATATGCACCCACATACCGTAGTCACTATCCCTTCGCGTACCTATAAATTTGGTGACTCATACATCTGTCGCACAATAAAGATGTGGAATGCTCTTCCAGCCTCTGTGTTTCCACTTTCCTATAACCTGGAGTCCTTCAAGCGAAGTGTGAAAAGGCATCTAGTCAAGCCGGCATAGTGTTAGGGACTGATGTCGGATATAAGGGTCTGATTCCAGTTGCTAACATTCATGGACTCTGCGCGCCACTTACCATCAGGTGGGCGCAGGGTCACATGTCGTGCTAGTATAAAAAAAAAAAAAAAAAAAAATCAGCCTGTATCTCTCCACTGCTGGATGTAGGCCTCCCCTAAGGCTCGCCACTTAACGCGATCTTTCGCTACCCTCATCCAACCCCCACCAGCGACCTTCTTTAGGTCATCTGTCCATCTGGCGGGGGGTCGTCCCACTCTGCGTCTTCCCGTACGTGGTCTCCACTCTAGAACCCGTTTGCCCCATCGATCGTCGGTTCTGCGGCAGATGTGTCCGGCCCATTGCCACTTCAGCTTGCTAATTTTAAAAGCTATGTCTGTAACTTTCGTTCTCTAACGAATATCAACGTTTCGAATTCTATCCACCAGAGATACACCAAGCATAGCTCTCTCCATGGCTCGCTGAGCGACCTTGAATTTATGGACCAGACCCACTGTTAGTGTCCACGTCTCTGCTCCGTACGACATTACCGGGAGGACGCACTGGTTAAAGACCTTAGTCTTTAAACATTGTGGTATAGACGATGAGAGGATGTGCCGGAGTTTCCCGAATGCCGCCCATCCTAGCTGAATGCGTCTGTCGGCTTCTTTGCTGAAGTTGGCTGCTCCTAATTGGATAGTCTGCCCGAGGTATACGTAATTTTGCACAACTTCGAGAGTGTCGTTTCCTATGCAGATTGGCCTCGGCTTGACATGATCATTGAACATGACTTTCGTCTTGTCTAAGTTCATTTCGAGACCAACCCGCTGGGATGCTACGTTTAAGCCGTTCAGCATTCCGCTAAGATCCTTGAGTGAACTGGCCATAATGACTATGTCATCCGCAAATCGGAGGTGTGAGATGAATTCTCCATTGATGTTTATGCCGCAGTAATTCCAGTCTAGCATTTTAAAAACATCTTCCAACGCGTTCGTGAACAGTTTCGGGGATATGACATCCCCCTGTCGCACGCCTCTGCGCAGTTGGATAGGCTTTGTATGCTGACCCTGTAACTGGACGGTCATAGTCGCAGAACTGTAAAGACATCTCAGCACCTCAACGTATCGATAGTCTATTAGGCATCGCTGCAAGGATTCCAGAACAGCCCAGGTTTCGATTGAGTCGAAGGCTTTCTCATAGTCCACAAACGCTAGACATAGCGGCAGATTATACTCCTCGGTTTTCTGTATTATCTGTCGCAATGTATGAATGTGATCGACCGTACTAAAGCCTTTTCGAAACCCAGCCTGCTCCGGGGGCTGGAAATCATCCATTCTCTGAGCGAGTCGATTTGTGACCACCCTTGAAAACAACTTATAGACATGGCTCAGGAGTGATATGGGCCTGTAATTCTTTAAAAGGGAGATGTTACCCTTTTTAAAGAACAGGACCACAACACTCCTGGTCCATGCCTCTGGCGTGGTTCCGTGGTGAATGACGTAGTTAAATAGTCTTGCGAGTTTTTTGAGTACTGGTTTCCCGCCTACTCTCAGAAGCTCAGCCGTGACTCCGTCATCACCAGGCGCCTTGTTATTTTTAAGTTGTCCAAGGGCTATATCGATCTCGCCTAGATTGACATCCGGGATATCCTCGGTATAGTGGCGAGTTAAAACAGCTCGTTGGTCGTCGTCCCTGCGGGCTATAGGGCGAGTTGCGTGTGAGGCATATAGGTCTCCATAAAATCTTTCAACTTCGGCAAGGAGCTCTGGTCTCGAGGTAACGGTCCTACCATCTTCGGTTTTAAGCTTCGTCAGGTGGCTACGTCCAAGAGACTGAGAGAATACTTTTGAGCCTTTGTTCTTCTCAATGGCCTCTTCAATGAGTTTAGTATTGAAGAGGCGTAGATCCCTTCGTATCAGTCTCTTGACTTGCTTGTTTAGAGCTCTATCTGACGATGTTACCAAAGATAGTTCCCGTCTCCGTTTCATGAGTTCCAGAGTCTCAGTTGAAAGCTTGGATTCCCTGCCAACTCGCTTAGGCTTGAAATATTTAAAGCCCACATCTCGGACGACGCTCACGAAGCTGTCGGCCATCTCGTCAACACTTTCAGTGGTTTCCAATCCGTCGAATCGATTCTGCAGCTCCAATTGGAACTGCTCTGACCCTAACATGGTTTGTGGCAGTGACGGCCTAAGACTGGCCTTCATCATGCGGTACCTCTCAAGCTTGTAGTTTATATTCAGGGAGCCTCTTACAAGGCGGTGATCACTACCGGTATTAAACCTGTGAATCACAGAGACATCCCTGAATATACGCCTTTTGTCCGTCATGATGAAGTCAATCTCATTTTTTGTATTGCCGTCAGGGCTTTGCCAGGTCCACTTTCTTTGGGGCTTCTTCTTGAAATAAGAGTTCATCAAGTGAAGCCCCTGCATTTCGAGGAAGTTGACCAGCATTTGCCCCCTGCGGTTTCTCTGCCCAAATCCATGTGGTCCCACTTTCGATTCGACGCCGTCGCGTACTCCCACTTTAGCATTGAAATCTCCCATAACAACGGTGAAGTGTGTTTTGGCGGAATTGTGAAGAGCCTTGGTGACATCCTCATAAAACGCTTCAACAACTTCATCCGAGTATGTTGAAGTGGGCGCGTAAACCTGTATAACCTTAATGTAATATTTATTCGTAAGTTTTAGTACGAGGTACGCCACCCTCGACGACACACTGGTGATCTCCACTACGTTGTTATGGAACATTTTGTTGACAAGAAAGCCGATGCCGCCTTGGGAGGTTTGGTCGCCTTCGCGGTAGTATAGCAGGTTTCCGGAGTCTAGGGTTATGGTGTCCTCGCCCTCTCGTCGGACTTCTGATAATCCCAGAACGTGCCATTTCAACCTGCTTAACTCCGCTTCCAGCTCTTCCAAACTCTCCCGCGTTCTCAAAGTCCGGGTATTATAGCTAGCCAAGTAAAGTTCGTTGGGTTGGTGACCGGGTCTTCGCCGGGGATTCTTAGCACCCCCTGCCCCACCGAATCCTCGACCGCCACCGTAGTCGAGGGCGGCAGGGCTGCCGGGTACTGGGGGCCGTTTTGTGGTTGTGCTGTGCATTAGGGGGTAATTTGCCATAATCACCACGCTTGGCAGGCGGGTTGGTGATCGCAGTAAGGAAAGGTTACTGACGGATGACGCTGCTGCCCATCATCAATCAATTGCCGGAAATATGAAGGATGGAGGTAGGTTTAGTATGAGGAATAGGGGGGGGGAGAGGAAATGAAGACCATGGTAGCCAGATAGACATGAAATCTATGTGCATGCGTAGCTCGTTACCATGGTCGACGGAACACAGGAATAAAGTAAAGGTATTGCCATGGGCATTGATTAGGATTACCCACAGCATCTTCCGCTGTTCGGGACCCCTAAGGGGGCACAGTCCTCTTTGCCAACTTACTCATTGACAAAGAGGGCCGCTCTGGCTATCCACAACATGCCATCCCGCTCGGTTGCATCGGAAGTTGCCTCCTCGTGGTAGAGGTCAGCTAAACAAGTTATATGACCCCCACCACAGGCCGAGACATTTATACCTAAGTATTTTGAAATCTTACCCATGTCTTTAATTTTAAAATTTTTATACAACACTGATTTCAAAACGCTTAGTTCATTTTCATCGTTTGAAAAATACAAGATGTCATCAACATATAGCAATAAATAAGTTCTAATTTTATCAAAACATTTTAGGTACAAGCAGGGGTCATTTCTTGATCTTTTAAAGTTTTCATTTAACATAACCTTGTCAAATTTATTATTCCAATACTTGGGGGCTTGTTTCAAACCATAAATAGATTTGTTTAATTTAACCAATACATTTTTACCAATACAAGTATCAGGCAGCTTCATATAGACTTCCTCTTTAATTTGACTATTCAGAAATGCACTGCACACATCCATCTGGTTAACTTGTAACCTAGATCTATTTGCAACTGCCATGAAAACTCTAAAAGTAGATAACCTGGCTACAGGAGCATACAAATCAAAATTGTTATATTCAGTCTGCTCGAAGCCTCTTGCCACAAGCTATGTGACCTGACCAACATCACCTTGCTTTAATTTAAAGACCCACTTACTATTGATTACAGTTTTTCCTACAGGTACTTTATCTATCACAGTCCAAGTACTATTATTATACAATGAGCTGAGTTCACTTTCAATGGCCTCTAGCCACTTGCTTGCATCTTGCCTTTCTAACACTTCAGCGTAAGTTACAGGTTTATTCTCTAGGCATAAGAAACTTGTATCGAAGTCCTTAAGCCAAGCTGGTTTGACAATTTGACGCTTTTCAGGTAAGCGTGCAATAACAGGAGCTGTTGACATCTCATTGCCGCTGAGATACTCATCATTACTTTCGTCTCCCTCTATTTGTCTATTCCCATTACTAATTTCTTCCTCTTCTTCTGTATCTTGAGCATCTGTGCCAATTTTTGATTGTACATCAATATTCTCTATTTCTTTTTCTTGAAATATTCCTTTTACCATCTGACCCTGGTTTTCAAGTTTTTGTCATTTTCCTGTTCTGTTATTTTTCACAAACAGTACATCTCTTTTAATTTCAACAACTTTTCTATCTGGAAAATAGATTCTATATCCCTTAGTATTATCTCCATATCCCACAAAAATTCCTTTTTCTCCTTTCGGATCCCACTTATACCTCTTTTGTTTGGGTATATGTGCATACACATCCGTTCCAAAGATTTTTAAGTCACTGATATCAAAGTCCTTCCCAGTCCATAATTGGAATGGTGTCTTACCAGCTACACTGCTGCTAGCTGTCCTATTCAACACATACACCACAGTATTTATATCCATCCTTCCTGCTCACAATTACGAACGTCGGCGACACTCGAGTTGCCGGGAAACCGCACACAAAAAAAGCAGTATTTTGCTTATTTCAAGTTTAATTTCTAAAATTTTATTTGCACAGGGTTACGGTGTGTCTGGGCCCATAACCTGTTACAAATAAAAGATTGTTTGTGCAAAGATTACTTTAATTATAGCAGATTAAACATAAGATACAAAACAGTCAACTTGCTAACCAACGTGAGGAGAGAGAGAGCAATAGCTGTGCTCACCGTCTAGTGTCAATCTAAGACCGAGATAGCCTATTGGCTTATTCTCCTGCTGTCCCTCTCACACAATGATAACATGTTTATTGTATTTTAACAATACAGATGCGTCAAAATTCTCACAGGAAGGTTGTGTTGGGGTTGGCGTGTACCATGACAACTTTAATATTGTCAGGAAATTAAAGTATCCTCCGGAAACAACAGTGTTTACAGGAGAATTTATTGGCATCCTGGAGGCAATTAAATATGCCTTATTATTCAAATTACCTAAAACCATAATTTTTTCAGACTCCCTTAGCTCCTTACAATCCCTAATATCCAACCCTTTCTCTAAAAATTCTATTAACCCTATCCTCTTCCACACAAAAGATCAAATACATAAATGCTCTCTACATGGTATGTCCAGTAGTACTCGCCTGGATCCCCAGTCATTGTGGAATCCTCGGCAATGAAAGGGCGGACCAGATCGCTAAAGAAGCAGTCGAATGTGGGGACATTTTCCCCTATGAACTGTATCCCCATGACCTAATATTGCAACCCAAAAAATACCTTTATGAATCTTGGTCTGACCAATGGCCAAGGAGCAGCAAATTTAAAGGGGCATACTTTTCACAGATTCAACCATCAATTCCCATCAAACCTTGGTTCTCCAACATTAAATTAAGTAAAAAAGAAACATCAACTCTGTGCCGCCTAAGATTGGGCCATTGCTGCACCACCTCATTTCTCGCTAAATTAAGGATTAAGGACTCATCAATCTGCGAATGTGGGCTCGATGAGGGAGACGTAAATCATATAATTTTCTCCTGCCCCCTGTATGATAGAACTATTCTATTAAAGTCCCTCTACAAAATTACACCCTTTCCTACCTCCATCGCCTCACTCCTTTCCTCTCTTAATCCTAATGTTTACATCATTATTACCAAATTCCTTAATTCAAACAGTATTAACCTCTAAATAAACAACCGGAGGCATAGCATTGTGTATGGGACGGATGTGGACCGTCATGGTTCCGATCAACGGGACCATGCCCACTTTCTCTACTCCATGCAGATTGAGAAAGTGATTTCTTCAATATGCATGGGGGACGGGAGAGGGGACATGACCCAGTGAGATGGGCGCTGGGGCGGGGGCTCTGTCCCCGTATACAGTGCTGTGGCCCCGCGTGCTGAAATGTGTATAATTAATTAAGATATAATGTGAAGGTCATGTATGTAATGTCCACACTATTAATAACTCACTGTGTTGTGTAATATGTCCCTTGTGTTGTATTGTGACGTATCATTCCCACTAAACTACTAACCAATCCCCCCTTTTCTTTTGTTTTAGTGTTTGTGATTCACCGCGACCAGTAGATAAAATAAATAAAATAAAATATATACCTATATAGAAATCAAATCACATAAATAATTCATACAAACGTGATGTTGGCACAAATGCCTTAGTGGCGATTGCCATTACTAGCCAACTAGGCTAGTTTAAAAAAAGAAGAAGAAGAAGATCGCTCTGAGAGCTGTCAGTTGTTTGTCATAATGTCCTGCTAAAGTTAATTTCTTTTAAATTATTTAATATTAGAATTCCGGAGAGTTTTTCGCGCCATTTTGCGTGGACATGTCAAGTGCAAGTTTTTTGTTTTGTAAATTAATTTGCTGAGGATATTATTGGTCAAAAGTGGTGTTGTTTTGTTTAATAATGTGCTGCAATGTGAATAATTATGGAAAACGATAAATTGGACTTCAAATATGGGGCATAAGTTGCAGTTTATTTTTTGCGGTTTTCCCGCGCTGTCAACTCTCATATTTTACCCGACGTGTATGGGCTATAATGCCGCGAGTGACTCCAAGTAAAGCATCAAATTCTGCAGCATCTGAAATTTGATGATCCCCAACTCGGTTATGAACTTTGTTATGAACATATATTATGCAAATAAATTACGCGTTTAGGACTGATGTATTCTGTACAATGTCCTTTAAAGACAATTAAAAAATATATATATTAGAATTCGTTTATATTGGATTATGACCAAGGAGGTTAAATAATTAATAACCTTTTTACTTACTATGTATTTGTCATTTATACTAACCGTTTATACTGTTTCTATATTACTTCTTAAACAAATCTACAATTAATATTTGAGTAGGAAATGAAAAAAAATGTCTGTAACACGGCAAGTTATTTTAAGTCGCGTGCTTAGGTTACTATTATCGTGTCTCGAAACGAGCGATCGTGTCTCGGAACCAGGGATCGTGTCTCGGATTTTGGGGGTGATTTGGACCGTTCCGAATTGATATCGTGATATTTGATTCGAAACGACTGTTAGTACCATATTCATTCTAAGCCCTCTGAGCTTGATTCGGAACGAGTTACGACCACAGATTATTGATTGATTCAACATCATCACAGACCCTAGAACACAGCGTCCTAGATCTCCACTGTTGGATGATGACTGATGGGCCTTCCAGAATATATATCTGGAGAATTTGGCCAACACTCACCACGCTGGCCAGACGGGTTTGATTGATTATGACCAACCAAAGAGAATGGTCTAACTGACCAACTACGACAGACATGGCTGTATGGGCTAGATCCCAGCGAAACAATAAAATTAAGAAACAAAATATTGGCGCCGGAATTTGCAAATTATATCCTGAAGATTAGCTATATGGTCTGTGACCTGAAGTGACTAACCTTGTATTATGTTCCTTGTGACCAACAACATAAATCACAGATTATAACATAAATTAAGCAAGATATACTGTATATTACAATTATAATAATCAATAATGGAAGAGAATGTGGTATCGATGGAAGTTGACAGGGACCAACTGTCGACTTCGTTCGCCAGTTCGGCCCTCCCCGCCAGCAAGCCGCCGAGCAAGGAAAAGGACAACAAACATCTCCCATGGATTGAGAAGTACCGTCCGCAAAAGTTCAGCGACATCGTGGGGAACGAAGACACGGTGTCCCGCCTGGCCGTGTTCGCGGAGACCGGGAACGCGCCCAACATCATCATCTCGGGGCCGCCCGGCGTTGGCAAGACGACCACCATCCTGTGTCTGGCGCGCGCGCTGCTCGGGCCCGCCTTCAAGACCGCGGTGCTCGAGCTCAACGCCTCCAACGACAGGGGAATTGACGTCGTCAGAAACAAAATCAAAATGTTCGCACAACAGAAGGTTGCCCTATACCGTATAATCTTTATATGTTTTAGAAGACAAACAACTGTGATTTCTTGGCATCCATGGAATCACCGTGCGGTTGCCAGGTCCATAGTGCGGGAATTAGAATAACTTTGCAACCAACTTAGGTTGGTATAAGGTCTGCTTCTCTCCCTACCCAACCAAATACTGTATGAATCATACAGACACCGATTTACACCTAATTATGGGTTTATGGGTATAAATAAATGTATTGATGGCTGACCTTAGGTTCAATTCTTAAAGTAATTTCCTTTCTGGCTCTTACAATAGAAAGACTTACTGCTTTACAGATAATTCTAAAGACTTTGTCATTGTCCAAAGGTAGACAAGTATATTAAAAATGAATACTTTATAATAATGTTTGTGATGGCGCAGGTGACACTGCCTGCTGACCGTCACAAGATGGTGATCCTGGACGAGGCGGACAGCATGACGGAGGGTGCCCAGCAAGCTCTGCGCCGCACCATGGAGCTGTACAGCAGCAGCACCAGGTTTGCGCTGGCTGCCAACACCAGTCAGCGCATCATCGAGCCCCTGCAGTCCCGCTGCGCCCTGCTCAGATACTCCAAGCTCACAGATGCACAGATACTGGCTAAGGTACTGTCCCTACCACTATGCCGGCACAAATATTAGCAACTCTGAAGCCCAGATCAAACTTAAGTTTAAAAGTATATACGGCCTGACTATAGTTAGGTTCGGATCTTAATAACTACGAGCATCATATTACATAATACCTTAACTTTGTTTTAACTATTAGGTGATCCAAGTGTGCCAGTGCGAGGGTGTGGGGTACTCGGAGGAGGGGCTTTCTGCGGTGGTGTACACGGCCCAGGGAGACCTGCGGGCCGCACTCAACAATCTGCAGGCCGCCGCACGGGGCTTCGGGGAGGTCCTGCCCGCACACGTGTTTCGGGTCTGCGACGAGCCACACCCGCTCCTCCTGCAAGCCATGCTGCAGGCCTGTCTCCAGCAGGACATCTATGTGGCATACAAGGTAGGATGGACCCGGGGAGGTTCAGCACACCCTCCTGCCATCTACGTGGTATACAAGGTTGGACTGGGCCCGGGTGTGATGTGTGTGTTATGTGTTGCAGGTGGTCGCCAAGCTGCTGAAGTTGGGTTATGCGGTGGAGGACATTGTGTCCAACACCACCCGCGCCTGCAAGTCTCTGCAGGTCTCGGACTCGGTGCGGCTGGCCATGCTCCGGGAGCTGGGGGCGGGCCGGGCCCGGGCTGCGGACGGACTGGGGAGTGCTCTGCAGCTCGGGGGCCTGCTGGCCCGGCTCTGCACACTCACTCAGGAGGCAGTCTGACGGATCCATGCATTGTTGTCTTTCAATTTTTAAGGAATTGTAAATCTCCGAGAGACCGGCACCATATGAAATGGCCTTATTTTTCAATATTCCTTGAACTATCCAAAGGTTGTGTTCGGAAATCAGATTTCCTAGACTCTACTTGTGTTACAGTTATGACAGCTACTAAATGTCTCATTTTCCGGGAGAATAGATAAAATCTGGATATTTTAAATAAACACCATCAGTTTATAATTATACAATTTATTTATAAAAATAGTAAAAATATTGGATCCAATGTTTAGTAGATCGCAGACGGTACCTAGTCGACTCCAGCGATCAGCTTGTTGTGCTCCTCCATGAGGCTCTGGAACAAGAACCACCGGTTAACTAAATTCAGGGATAAAATGTTACCATGTCTAATGTTTAGGAATTAGGTCGAACAAATATATCCAACATTTATCTAATTCATTATAAGTTTTTTAATAAAATACCTAATTTGAAAGATAGTGGAACGCTGCCACAAGACATTAGTCATGTGAGTGACGTCACTTAATAGTAAATTTTGTAAGAAATAATCTTAATAAAGATTTTTTCCGAGTATATTAGCACAAACTAAAAGAAAAAAATATAAATTGGAACCTATTTTTAAAAAAGCAAGTAGATATTAGTGTCGTCCTAAATTAGTTGTTAATTTACTATTACGTGACGTCATCCGGCAGCTATTTGCAGCGCTTCCGAGCGAAAATTCAAACACGATATTTAAAAGTAGAAGAGAGAGGAAGACAAATTTCTAAGCATTCCATGGATTCACCGTGCGGGTGCCGGGTCCATCGTGTGTGGGTAAGAGATGAGAAGAATGGTGTCTCGGGCTTGCGACCGACAATTGGCTGGTTTAAGAAAAGGAGGCCTCCTTTTTTTTCTATTTCGCGATAATACGCTCACCATCCACCATTCTACTTCTCTCCCTACCCAACCAAATACTGTATGATTCCGTTAATGCCGTCTTGGAAGCTCGTTCCATAAATGTATTGACGGCAGACCTGCTCAGGCCCAATTCTTTCAGTAAGTGATGCAAAGATTTTGCTGGAACTCCTCTTGCACCAACTTCCACTGCGTAAAGCTGAGTCTTGAACCCGTTCCTGATCATTTCTTCTGTGAGATCATAATATTTATTCGACTTCATGTTGTGGTCTTTTGGAATATTTGATTCCCACGGAACGGTAAGTTCAATAAGGATAACTTTTTTCAAGTTCCGAGAATATAGTTTTAAGGCCATTTGGACCCCGTGTATATATATATTTTAAGGCCATTTGGACCCCGTGTATATATATATTTTAAGGCCATTTGGACCCCGTGTATATGAATATTTTAAGGCCATTTGGACCCCGTGTATATATATATTTTAAGGCCATTTGGACCCCGTGTATATATATATTTTAAGGCCATTTGGACCCCGTGTATATGTATATTTTAAGGCCATTTGGACCCCGTGTATATATATATTTTAAGGCCATTTGGACCCCGTGTATATATATATTTTAAGGCCATTTGGACCCCGTGTATATGTATATTTTAAGGCCATTTGGACCCCGTGTATATGTATATTTTAAGGCCATTTGGACCCCGTGTATATTTTTTTACAATTTGTAACACATTTTAAAAATTAATAATTAACGTAATAGGCTATAGAGATAAATAAAAGTAAAAAAAACAGACTGTCTGATAAATGAACTTTAATTAAAAACTGAAAAGAAATAAATAAAAATGTTATCGCTGTCTGTTATAACAAAGTCAATTTTTCAATAATTCATTATTTCAAAGTAAGAGATACACCCGTATTAATAAATAGGCAATGTCAAACAAGTGAGCCTAATGGTAATCTACCTATACAAAATTGATATTAAATATTTATAAATTAATCCACATTAACGATTATGCGAATATAATTAATTATTAGGATGAGCCAATAGTAAAGTTGGCTTTGAATTCGCTTCTTTGAAAGCGTGATTTCTGACCGCCTCGAAAGAGACAGTCGTGATGTCTGACCGCCTCGAAAGAGACAGTCGTGATAATATTTTTTACTTTTTTATATTAACTTTATTACAGGTAGGTAGGTAATGGTTGCTAACCAACTTTATTACAGGTAGGTAGGTAATGGTTGCTAACCAACTTTATTACAGGTAGGTAGGTAATGGTTGCTAACCAACTTTATTACAGGTAGGTAGGTAATGGTTGCTAACCAACTTTATTACAGGTAGGTAGGTAATGGTTGCTAACCAACTTTATTACAGGTAGGTAGGTAATGGTTGCTAACCAACTTTATTACAGGTAGGTAGGTAATGGTTGCTAACCAACTTTATTACAGGTAGGTAGGTAATGGTTGCTAACCAACTTTATTACAGGTAGGTAGGTAATGGTTGCTAACCAACTTTATTACAGGTAGGTAGGTAATGGTTGCTAACCAACTTTATTACAGGTAGGTAGGTAATGGTTGCTAACCAACTTTATTACAGGTAGGTAGGTAATGGTTGCTAACCAACTTTATTACAGGTAGGTAGGTAATGGTTGCTAACCAACTTTATTACAGGTAGGTAGGTAATGGTTGCTAACCAACTTTAAATCGTTATAGATTCGAAATGGTCACTTTAAATGAAAAATGATAAGAGAAAATGTTTTTCAAATACCTATTCGGGTGTCCCCACTAAATATATGTAGTTCGTCTACATTCTTTTTTGTATTTTCGACAATATGGCGTCTGGATCTTCAGTAACACTCGCGTGACTACTGACGCGTTTGGTCTCCAGTGTGCCAGAATGGAACAAACATATATATATATACTCGTACATACATACATTGGCTAATATAAACACACAACCTTTATTCTCCACGCGTAGGTACCAAACTCGACGAATATCACAAATTAAATATTTTTACGTCCCGTCCAGGAATCGAACCCGTTACCTCTGCGTCTAAATTCACGGACTGAACCGCAGGACCGTGGAGGTAGTTATTACAGACATTTTGGAACAACCCAACCCAGCCCAATTCATTATTATATTGTATCCACGATGTATCTACATTCAAGAAACTGAAAAAGTTTCAAAATAATTAATTTTACAAATATTAATACAAACTTGTTCATGTCTATGGTTTGTGTTCGTATACTTATTGTGTGAGGTAGTAACTGCTAGTGCAGGACCAGTTGCTGCTCCACGCCGCAATCCGCGATCAGCTTCTGGTGCTCCTCGCTCAGGGCCTGCACCACAACCACACGTCAGCCCGCGGTTACCTCACCATGCTCTATCATATGTGCATGCGTCTACAATCTGATGGACACGATATGGGGTAAACTGGTTCTGGTGCTCCTCGCTCAGGGCCTGCACCACAACCACACGTCAGCCCGCGGTTACCTCACCATGCTCTATCATATGTGCATGCGTCTACAATCTGATGGACACGATATGGGGTAAACTGGTTCTGGTGCTCCTCGCTCAGGGCCTGCACCACAACCACACGTCAGCCCGCGGTTACCTCACCATGCTCTATCATATGTGCATGCGTCTACAATCTGATGGACACGATATGGGGTAAACTGGTTCTGGTGCTCCTCGCTCAGGGCCTGCACCACAACCACACGTCAGCCCGCGGTTACCTCACCATGCTCTATCATATGTGCATGCGTCTACAATCTGATGGACACGATATGGGGTAAACTGGTTCTGGTGCTCCTCGCTCAGGGCCTGCACCACAACCACACGTCAGCCCGCGGTTACCTCACCATGCTCTATCATATGTGCATGCGTCTACAATCTGATGGACACGATATGGGGTAAACTGGTTCTGGTGCTCCTCGCTCAGGGCCTGCACCACAACCACACGTCAGCCCGCGGTTACCTCACCATGCTCTATCATATGTGCATGCGTCTACAATCTGATGGACACGATATGGGGTAAACTGGTTCTGGTGCTCCTCGCTCAGGGCCTGCACCACAACCACACGTCAGCCCGCGGTTACCTCACCATGCTCTATCATATGTGCATGCGTCTACAATCTGATGGACACGATATGGGGTAAACTGGTTCTGGTGCTCCTCGCTCAGGGCCTGCACCACAACCACACGTCAGCCCGCGGTTACCTCACCATGCTCTATCATATGTGCATGCGTCTACAATCTGATGGACACGATATGAGGTAAACTGGTTCTGGTGCTCCTCGCTCAGGGCCTGCACCACAACCACACGTCAGCCCGCGGTTACCTCACCATGCTCTATCATATGTGCATGCGTCTACAATCTGATGGACACGATATGGGGTAAACTGGTTCTGGTGCTCCTCGCTCAGGGCCTGCACCACAACCACACGTCAGCCCGCGGTTACCTCACCATGCTCTATCATATGTGCATGCGTCTACAATCTGATGGACACGATATGGGGTAAACTGGTTCTGGTGCTCCTCGCTCAGGGCCTGCACCACAACCACACGTCAGCCCGCGGTTACCTCACCATGCTCTATCATATGTGCATGCGTCTACAATCTGATGGACACGATATGGGGTAAACTGGTTCTGGTGCTCCTCGCTCAGGGCCTGCACCACAACCACACGTCAGCCCGCGGTTACCTCACCATGCTCTATCATATGTGCATGCGTCTACAATCTGATGGACACGATATGGGGTAAACTGGTTCTGGTGCTCCTCGCTCAGGGCCTGCACCACAACCACACGTCAGCCCGCGGTTACCTCACCATGCTCTATCATATGTGCATGCGTCTACAATCTGATGGACACGATATGGGGTAAACTGGTTCTGGTGCTCCTCGCTCAGGGCCTGCACCACAACCACACGTCAGCCCGCGGTTACCTCACGAGCCATGCTCTATCATATGTGCATGCGTCTACAATCTGATGGACACGATATGGGGTAAACTGGTTCTGGAGCGAACACCGCGTAGGGACTGCACCACAACCACACGTCAGCCCGCGGTTACCTCACCATGCTCTATCATATGTGCATGCGTCTACAATCTGATGGACACGATATGGGGTAAACTGGTTCTGGAGCGAACACCGCGTAGGGACTGCACCACAACCACACGTCAGCCCGCGGTTACCTCACGAGCCATGCTCTATCGTATGTGCATGCGTCTACAATCTGATGGACACGATATGGGGTAAACTGGTTCTGGAGCGAACACCGCGTAGGGACCACGGGTCACCTGAAGAAGGATGAATGATGGCTAAGTCCAGCAATGGAGAAACACAGACTGATGTTGAGGGAAGCAGGTTAGCTGGTAGATGCGTTTAGGCATTCAGCACCAGGCTATCAATAATGATGAATGTTGCAGGCGTCATGTATATAATTATCTAAATGTATCCACTGACGGTGCAGCGGTCAAGGCCGCTTCGATTCCTGGTCGAGAATAAAAAAATATTGTCACGATGCGCCGGCATTAAAGTTGGCTAAATTTGAATCCGCTAAATGTAACGGATTTTAATGAAAAACATGATTTCTGGCCACACTACAGGTACACAGACATACGGTCGTAATGATAATTTCACTTTCGCTTAAGTACGGCAAATCGATTGGTAAAGACGCGCATACCTGGTCATCTCACATCTGCTTATTAATGAATACTGAATGGAGAAAATGGACCAGTGAACGAAAATAGGAAATTAAACTGACCTTGAAGTACTTTACTGTCTTCACTCTGAGCTCGAGCGTGGCGGCCTCGTCACACACAAACAGGGTCTGGAATGTACAAGTCATCTGAATTACAGAACACGTCACTCGTGAGACTACACACTCTGGAAGGAATGTTACCTGCGGATGTTGCTGGAAGGCGGAGACCGTCCACATGTGGTTGACTCCCTCCTCCACCGCCTTGGAGAGCGCCAGGGCCTTGTGCACACCGGTGATCAGGATCATCACCTGCCGCACCATACATTCGATACTTAATGCACTTACTACATATGTACATAGCTACTTATACAGTGGATTTTTGAGACGAGACACACCTTGACCGGTACAGTTACACGAAAACGTTCCGAGGAGACCATACATAACTTTTGGGATATTTTCAACTGTATTTACTGATTTTGGAATAAATGTAGAGTCAGCAAGGAAATGGTAATTTGCCTTTGACTTTTATTGATGCCAATCGATCCTGTTTCTTATAAGGATTAACTATTGTAGTGAAACGGTTTGAAAACTACAAATGCCAGATTTTGTACGAAAAACTTTAATGAACTCTAAATATTATTTGGTGTCAAACGATTCCATTTCTTATTGCCATTAAAAATGCCTCGAGGCCAACTAAAGTTTTGTACTACGGTAAGTCACTTGACCGGGGTTACATTGCCGTAGTTCCTGTACCCATAACAGTTGGCCCAATAGTCTGTTGATGACAGTAACAAATATAATCGTCTTGCCAACAAGAGTATTAATCGTTTTTCCGTATAAAAAAAAATATACAAATCGATTTTCGCTATTTTTAAAATCTAGTCATACGAGTATAATTTAAGTATTGATCGTAATATGCGAGTCTTGGTCAGCCAGGGCTTCTTTTACCCACAACTTTCGCATTTTTTTTATTTATCTTTAATTAAATTACATATAATGGGTAAAAGAAGCCCTGGCTGACCAAGACTCGCATATTACGATCAAATAAATAAAACAATAGCTGAAGGTGCATTAAAAAGTCATCGAAACAAAAGGGCCTGTATGAAGAGGTTGATGAATGTCGAAGAAACGAAAGAGGTAGTAGTGACCGTGACAAGTGGCGCTCAACTGTCTGTGCCCACCCTACATGTATGAAGAGGTAGTAGTGACCGTGACAAGTGGCGCTCAACTGTCTGTGCCCACCCTACAGGTATGAAGAGGTAGTAGTGACCGTGATAAGTGGCGCTCAACTGTCTGTGCCCACCCTACATGTATGAAGAGGTAGTAGTGACCGTGACAAGTGGCGCTCAACTGTCTGTGCCCACCCTACATGTATGAAGAGGTAGTAGTGACCGTGATAAGTGGCGCTCAACTGTCTGTGCCCACCCTACATGTATGAAGAGGTAGTAGTGACCGTGACAAGTGGCGCTCAACTGTCTGTGCCCACCCTACATGTATGAAGAGGTAGTAGTGACCGTGACAAGTGGCGCTCAACTGTCTGTGCCCACCCTACATGTATGAAGAGGTTGATGAATGTCGAAGAAACGACTGTCTGTGCCCACCCTACACGTATGACAACTTTCTTTAGTACTCAAACCTCAGTAGGTAGACTTTCACCTTATAATAAACAGGATCGATCGGCGTCAAAAAGTTATTTTTTGTAAAATTACCATTTTATATACACTTTATAACGTTTTCTGTAACTGTAACGGTTATGGTGTTTGCCCTTACTGTCTTCCTGTAACTGTAACGGTTATGGTGTTTGCCCTTACTGTCCCGTCTTAAAAATCCACTCTGTATAGTACTTAACAGCCACCGCGGCCGAATCAAGCCTAAATACCACTTGTCATGATGGGCCGGCAGTCAAGTTGGCTGAATGTAAATCCGCTTTAACAAAAAACAAAGCTCGTGGTTTCTGACCACCTCGCGGAAAGGGTGTATAGTAACGTGATGATACTTTACTAATTAATATTAAATTAGTGCGTGTCACCTCCTTGGCGTCCATGACGGTGCCGACCCCGACAGTGAGCGCCTGTCGCGGCACCTTGCTGATGTCGTTGTGGAAGAACCTCTTGTTGGCCTCCAGCGTGTCGTAGGCCAACGTCTTGACCCTCGTGCGGGACACCAGCGACGAGCCCGGCTCGTTGAAGGCGATGTGACCGTCGGGCCCGATACCTGCACATACACAGCGGTACTCGACAACGAACTGGGCAGGAGGACGTGCCGGGTGCGGAGCCGGTACCTCCCACGAAGAGATGCACGCCGCCGGCCTCCTTGATGAGTCTCTCGAAGTTGTTGCACTCGGCCACGAGGTCGGGCGCGTTTCCGTCGAGCACGTGCGCGTGCGCCGGCTCGATGTCCACGTGCCGGAAGAACTCGTGCCACATGTAATGGTGGTAGCTCTCGGGGTGGTCGCGCGCCAGACCTGCACGGAAACAACTTGCAACTTTTCCAATAATCGTGTGAGTTCGTCACGAATCTACATTTGTTTAAACTTAATTGCACAAAGTACAAAGGCGAACCTAATGCTGCTAGACATTCTATGACGGTCAAACCATCGGGACAACGAGAGCAGTAGGTACTTACATAAGGTACGTGCAATACTGTAAAGTGTTGTCACTAGGGCATAGTATATAAAATACGGTTAGTTATCAAAACAACGATAAATGTATTAAAAGGGAAAAATACTATATACTAACATCCATATTGGGCAAATAATTTTGATCGAGTGACGCAGTCAAAATATATCAATCATATTTTGATTGCGAGAGACAGTAGTATTTTGATTGCGAGAGACAGTAGTATTTTGATTGCGAGAGACAGTAGTATTTTGATTGCGAGAGACAGTAGTATTCTGATTGCGAGAGACAGTAGTATTTTGATTGCGAGAGACAGTAGTATTTTGATTGTGAGAGACAGTAGTATTTTGATTGCGAGAGACAGTAGTATTTTGATTGCGAGAGACAGTAGTATTTTGATTGCGAGAGACAGTAGTATTTTGATTGCGAGAGACAGTAGTATTTTGATTGCGAGAGACAGTAGTATTTTGATTGCGAGAGACAGTAGTATTTTTAACAAATACTAAATAAACTAAAGAGTTTTAATGCAAATATAACATATACATACTTATTAATAATTACTACATACTAACTAACTCCGTGGTCTAGCGGTTAAGTCCGTGGATTTAGACTCGATTTAGACGAGTTACCGGGTTCGATTCCTGGTCGGGACACAAAAATATTTATTAATGTAAATAAATACATTTAATTATTATCTAATTTATTTGTGACATTTTTCGAGTTTGGTACGCTGGAGACATCGACGAGCTTGCCACTTGTCATGATTGGCCGGCAGTAAAGTAGGCTAATTGTGAATCCGCTTCTTTATAGGCGTGGTTTCTGACCACCCCGAAAGGGAAACGGTCGTGACGATACTTTACTTATTTTTTACTACATTCTAATACATACGAGGGGCGTTCAAAATATTCTCGGTATTGATACGTTACAACCTCTTTTATATATATATTTGTTACTGGCCGCTAAGATTCATCCATTGACATAAAAAAAAAGTAAAATTGGAACCGAGATGTTCTTTTGTTTTTCTGCAATTGCCGAACAAACATGAACACCATGAGCGAATTAACAATTTTAACGAAATTAGAGCACCGATCCGTCATAAAATTCTTGACAAAACAGGGTAAAAATCAAAAAACCATAAAAGAGGAAATGGATTGTGTTTACCGTGAGTCTGCTCCTTCTTTATCTACTATTCAAAAATGGTCAAGCGAATTTAAGCGTGGAAGGGAGAGTATTGAAGATGACCCTAGACCTGGCCGGCCTGTAGTGGCTACCTCACAAGAAAATATTGATAAAGTGGAAAAACTTATATTGGAAGACGGCCGAGTGAAGGTAAAATCTATAGCTCAAGTAACCAATCTCTCTATTGGTACCGTACATGACATTATACATGACCATCTTAATATGTCAAAAGTAAGTGCAAGATGGGTTCCGCGAATGCTGACGCTTCTTCAAAAGGATATGCGTGTGGCTTGCTGTTCAGATTTTATCGACCTGTGTGGTGAAAATCCCGATGAGGTGCTGCAAAAAATAGTTACTGGAGATGAAACCTGGGTTCATCATTATGACCCAGAGAGCAAACAGGAGTCCATGCAGTGGCACATTAAGGGTTCAGCTCATCCCAAGAAGTTCAAGGTAATCCCGTCAGCTGGCAAGGTCATGGCCACAATATTTTGGGATTGTGAAGGAGTTTTGCTTATCGATTATAAAGAAAAAGGTGTAAATATCACAGGGCAGTACTACGCTAACGTTATACGTCAATTAAGAGATGCGATCAAAGAAAAGAGGCGAGGAAAGTTAACCAAAGGTGTTCTGCTTCTGCATGACAACGCCCCTGTCCATACTGCTCATATTGCCAAGGCAGCTATTGTTGAATGTGGGTTTGAAACTGTTACTCATCCACCCTATAGTCCGGACTTAGCCCCAAGCGACTTCTTTTTGTTTCCCAATCTTAAAAAGGATCTGCGTGGAAATAAATTTTCTGACGATGAAGCGTTGAAGACGGCCGTGGAGGAGCATTTTTACACCAAAGATAAAAAATATTTTTATGAGGGATTAAAAAAAATAATTGATCGATCTTATAAGTGTATGAACATAGGGGGGGAGTATATTGAAAAATAAAAATATCAAACTTTTCGTACTTGTTTGTTTTTATCCACATACCGAGAATATTTTGAACGCCCCTCGTACATATAACCTACATACATAAAATATTAACAATACAATATAATATTTACACTACATTGATTGCAGAGGGAATATTGGTCTGTGATCAACAAGTCTATGACAATCATAAAGTCTTAAATAAAGAGAGGCCTTATCTTAAGTTCTTATTGTATCTACTGAACTTTGTACTACATACATCTCATTCTCATCGCAAAGTTTTTTATCTACTGTAAAAACATAAGTTTTGTAATTACGATTTATAAACTGTCCTTTTGTAGTCGTGCTCAGGACTTGGGACATCGCGCCCACCTGATGATAAGTATATTCGTAAGCTGGAAGTCCAAGCCCCCCGGATGCTCACCGACATACTCGTCCATGTTGAAGGTCTTGACGTACTTGAAGGAGACCTTGCCCTGCTGGTAGTAGTGTATGAGTCTCTTGTACATGGCGAGCGGGGTGCCCCCGGTGGGCAGGCCCAGCACGAAGTAGCGGTCCGGCCCGGGCCCGAACTCCGTGATCCTCTGCATCACGAAGCGCGCCGTCCACTCCGCCACCACCGACGCGTCGTCCAAAATTATCAGCCTCATACTTGGACAAGTATTCAATGCTGGTCAAAACCTAAATGTACATTATACATGACTCCTTACGGCGACAAATTAGATTTTAAAATTAATTAAATATCGTCTAGGATATCCACCATGTTTTCGAATATTGAAAGGGAGGAGAAAACTCTTCGTGCTAGCAAGGTGAAGAGAAAGAGATCTAGTGGCCGTAGCCCGGTGCGGTGGACCGACCATATCCGCTCCACTGCCAACACTAGAATCCATTATGCCATGCTGCCGCCAAGGAGTGGGTAAAAATGCAAATTGAATAAATCGCAAGCCGTTCGTTTAAATCTTTAGATCGTAAGTTGTTTACGCTCCGGCGAGTCTAATCTCAACGCCCCATATCTCGAGTTGTGTATAACGCTTCAGCGAAACTAATCTCAACGCCCCATATCTCGAGTTGTGTATAACGCTCCGGCGAAACTAATCTCAACGCCCCATATCTCGAGTTGTGTATAACGCTCCGGCGAAACTAATCTCAACACCCCATATCTCGAGTTGTGTATAACGCTCCGGCGAAACTAATCTCAACGCCCCATATCTCTAGTTGTGTACGATGAACGGGAAACGACTAGGCGCTGGTGAAAATACTCCAAAATTGAGCGAAAGAAATGAAATTAGCAGCAACTAACCTTTTGTTCCGTTGTTTCGAATGTCGATAGAATTCTTGTAGTTTTAATAGCCGACGCGTCGTGATAAGCTCGGTGCCGACGAGGATCACAGCATAAATACGAAACACAATCACGGAAAAAAATAATATGCACGAAATTTAGGAGCAGCGATGTGCTTCGCGACCGGCATGATAGTTCCACTGCTCTCCATCAGAAGGCGTTGCGTTCGGCAGAAACGTCAACAACAGGAAGTTCGCCGAGCACAGTCGCTATCGCCCACCAGGGGGCGTCGGGTCGGCGGACGGTCACCCACACAAGTTGCCGGCGCACAAAGGCGTTGCCGCCAATATTCAAATCAAACGACTCAAATAATGAAATATCTAACACCGCCCACCGTTAAAATATGATTTTAACTAGAAAGGAACAGGCGGGAATAGGAAACGAAAAATCAACAGAATAAATATAGAAACAAAATATATAGGTACATATACGTATGAATAAAGAAATAAAAGTTGGGTTAAAATACTTAAAATAAAATAAAGCTTACGCAAACTATAACATCGGTAATGGTTTAAGTACTTCGAACGCTAATCTGAACGTCATCATAAATCGAATCGTCGCTAGTTACATCCTAACCAATTAAAACCAAATATGAAACGAGTAAGAACGAAGCTTAAGTCGAGAATTGATTTACTAATATCTTATTATGAACAAAAACATCCACAATTTACTGCTCAAACAGTTTACTAAGAACGAACCGAAACGAAAGGCATTGCCGTTCAATAATAACTGCAAGAGAAGCATGCGAAATGAAGAGGTCTATTCTTGTTCAAAGTCAAAACGATTACGAAATTAAATCGAATTAAAAACGAGAACTAAATTAGAACCAATAAAGACGACTGCGACGTCAGACCTTAATCATTACAACGATACGGTATGAGGAAACAAAATAAATTCCAAATTAAAAGAAAATAAAATAAAAAATAAAAAACATTATTTTTGTAAAAAGTGAAAAAAAAAAAAAAACTATTAAAAATTTAAACAGAAGTTATTTTTTATGCCAAGGGTAACGGGCATAATTTATGCACTGGCCGTTTGAGATATCCTTGCACAGTTTTTAATTCGACCGAACGAACAACGCCATCACCGGAAGGGTACACTTGGCTGACACGGCCCATTTTCCATTGTAATGGAGCCGTATTGTCTCCGCGAATTAGTACCAAAGCCCCAACAGAAATATTTTTAGAGTGATTAGTCCACTTGGCCCGCTGTTGCAAGGTATGCAAGTACTCACTATGCCACCTATTCCAAAATCGTTGCACAATCTGTTGAATTTGTTGCCATCTAGACAGACGATTAATTTTAACATCTGTTAAATCAGGGTCAGGCAACGCATTTAACGGCGAACCAATCACAAAATGTCCTGGGGTAAGGACGTGTAAGTCATTAGCATCGGATGTTAAAGGACACAGTGGACGCGAATTCAAAACACTCTCGATTTGCGTCAAAAGGGTTGACATTTCTTCGAAGGTAAAAACGGCTTGGCCTACAATACGAATTAAATGAATTTTAATTGATTTTACTGCAGCTTCGGCCATTCCGTTGAAATGGGGCGCGGCTGGTGGATTAAAGTGCCACTTTACGTTGTAGGAAGATAGTGAATCTGACAGAAATATTTTATTTGTTTTAATAAATTCGAATAGACATTTCAGCTCTTTACTTGCACCGACAAAATTGGTGCCACAGTCGCTGTGTATGTCTGAACAAAGACCTCTGCGACTTATAAAACGTCGCAAGGCAGCGAGAAATGCCTGGGTAGTAAGGTCGGAGACAAGTTCGATGTGTACTGCACGAGTGCACAAACATACAAATACAGCAATATAAGATTTTGCAATTTTGGCATTACGAGCTGTATGGAATTTAGTAGATATAGGGCCAGCGTAATCAAGTGCTACACTTACAAATGGACGTAGCTGCTGTACCCTGGACGAGGGAAGGTCCGCCATTAAAGGCTCCACAGGTTTGGCTCTGTGTCTATAACACTTAAGACAGAGAAATATTCGCTTACGAACGATTCGTCTTGCAAACAAAATCCAATATTCTTGTGCTAAATAAGCCAAAGTGGCCTGCAAGCCAGAGTGAACATTAGAAATATGACAATAATCAACTAAAAGTGACGTAAAGTTACTGTCACTTGGTAACAAAAGGGGGTGTTTTCTTTCAAAATCAAACTTCGAATGAACTAGACGACCACCGACCCGAATCAGTCCTTGTTGATCCAAAAATGGATTTAATCGACGAAGGGCAACTGAGCAAGGTTTATCAGATTGAAGATTCCGAATGTCAGATTCAAACCAACAGCTTTGAATGCTGCGAATTAAATTAAGTTTGGCCTCAGACAATTCGTCCACTGTTAAAGGTCCAAAAATACGAGATTTAAACGTACACGCTCTTAGGAAACGACGACAATAAGCGAAAACCCTCAACAGTTTAACAAAAGACGAATATCTTGCTAGAATCGAAGGTTCTTCCGTTTGAGTAGCAGCCAAGGACACAACTGGATGTGAACGTCGTTCTGGAATTTCGATACTGTCTATGGAAGACACTGGCCACTTTTCCTCGGGTTCTTTTAACCAAAAGGGACCCGACCACCAAATATCGTGACCTACGATCTGTGCCGGGGACAGGCCTCGTGACGCACAATCCGCTGGATTGTCATTAGACCGAACATGTCTCCAACGCTCGGGAGCCACGACCTCTTGAATTTCAGCTACCCGATTTGCAACGTAGGTGGCCCAGTTGTGTGGAGAACTACGAATCCAAGTCAAGACGATGCTTGAATCGGACCACGCATACTCGGCAGCTACCTGAAGTTGCGACTTAAACGATTGCCGAACGAACACAAATAATTTAGTGAGCAATAATGCTGCGCACAATTCCAAGCGCGGAAGTGAAAGTCTTTTTAAAGGCGCGACTCGAGATTTAGCGACGAGAATAGCGGTCCCGACAAAACCGTCTGACTTTGAATAGCGCAGATATATAACGGCTGCATAGGCAGATTCTGAGCTATCACAAAATCCATGTAGTTCAATTTGACACAATTTAGCTGGAATATACCTGGGAATGTGTAGGCCTGAAAGCGACGAAAACTCTGATGCATAGCGTTTCCATTTTATTCTAATGCTTTCGGGAATATCAGAATCCCAATCCACACCAGCCAGCCACAATTCCTGCATAATAATTTTTGCCGTAATGACAACAGGTGAAAGAAAACCTATAGGATCGAATATACGAGCTATTTCGGCGAGAATAGAACGCTTTGTTTCCTTCAGCTGTAGAGGTTCAACCTTATACGAAAAAACATCCAAATGAGGATGCCACATCAATCCTAGAACTTTGGTTGAGTGGTCATCGTCCAATGGCACCGTAGCTGCTTCGAGTTCTTTGACTGACGCAGGAAGGCTGTTAAGAAGTTGGTTGTTATTTGAACACCATTTTCTTAGTTCAAAGCCGCCCTTGGCTAATAATGAAATGAGCTCACTTTGAAGATGTACAGCTGCATCCAGGGATTCAGCACCAGCCACCACGTCATCCATAAAGCTAAAACGCCGAAGAACTTCAGCAGCCTCGAAATGGTTGTTTTGATGATCATTTGCCAATTGTTGCAAGACACGAATTGCTAAAAAAGGCGACGACGAAACACCATAAGTAACTGTCTTAAGGCGGTAAACCAACGGTTCCTGCAATGAAGACTCTCGCCACAGAATTAATTGATAGTTTTGATGTTTCGGAGCAATCCAAATCTGTCTGTACATTTGACGAATGTCAGCCGTAAAGGCAACCGGATGAAGACGGAAATTGCATAACAGATCTGCAATGTCCTTCTGTAACTTTGGCCCTACATGTAATGAATCGTTCAAAGACCTGTCCAATGAAGTTTTAGCGGAAGCGTCGAATACGACCCGCAATTTTGTAGTTGTACTAGCAGGACGCAGAATCCCATGATGAGGGATAAAATAATGCTTGGTCCCAACAACGTCCTGAACAAGTTCCATGTGACCACATTGGAGATAATCCTGCATGAATTTAATATACAATTGTCGAAAGTCACTGTCACGATTAAATCTACGTTCCATCGAATGCAAACGCTTCAAGGCTAATGAACGGGATTCTCCTAAATTAGGTTCCTCCCTTTTAAAAGGTAACTCAACTATATATCTTCCAGACTGATCCTTGTGAAACGAACGAACAAAAAGATTTTCACATTGACGATCACTGGGAGACATAATAGTGCGTTCTGGGATTGATTCGATTTCCCAGAACCGACAAACTGCCTTATCTAGATCCAGAGAGGCACAAAACGAAAATTTAGAGTTATTTAGCAAGTCACGATTTATAACAAACGAGGAATTGACCTTTCCAATTAAAAGCCAACCCAACGAAGTGGAAATTGCTATTGGAGTCCCCAATGGGCCTCGAATAACTTCACCTAACATAATCTCTGCGTTGATATCACTCCCGATGAGAATATCAATAGGGGAAGGTTTGTAAAAATACGGGTCAGCAAGTAGTAACGAATCCAAGTGTGACCACGAATCGACATTTAATTCACACGCTGGTTTCGCGGTTGTAATGTTGGACAGAACTAGGGCACGAAATTCATACGAGGGACCACCATCTTGATGAGATTTTAGCACTGAGGATATTTTGCCTTTGACGCCAGTCTTTAGATCTCCAATACCTGCAATTGACATGTTTGACTTGGACCGTGGTAGTCCTAAACGGCGCGCCAACGTTTCTGTCACAAAAGATACTTCCGACCCCGAATCCACTAAAGCTCTAGCCAACTGGAAAGTTCCATACGCATCACGGATTAATACAACGGCAGTAGACAGTAAGACTACCTGTTTCGATCTACTTTCTGACGAACAGAGAGAGGCAACGAGGTCCTCATTCTCTTCAGCCATCGGACTGGACGGAAGTTCTTCGACCTGGCAAGCTTCAACCTCCTTAGGCATTTTCGAATAATGCAACAATGTATTGTGATGACTTGCGCTGCAAACCGTACACGAAATTTTCTCACAAGTCTCATTGGATTCATGGAAAGGCTTTAAGCATTTTAAACATAAACGCTTATTTTTTGCAAAAAGAAATCTATCATATGCCCTTTTCTCTTTAAATTGTGGGCATGAGGTAATCAAGTGATTCCGACGACAGCATACACAACCAGATGCCGAAGGAGAAGAACTCGCTACGAATGATGAAGACGATGAAGGTTTTGAGTGCGAAAACGACTTATTATACGACGATGATGACGTGCTGGTGCGAGCTGACCACACTGATTTTGAGCTTTCCCAGGAAATAACTTCGCGATCTACGAATTCGCGCAATTCCTTATACTTGGGAATGCGATTTGATGTAATCGTTCTCTCAAAATTCCGACGTGTATCCGGATCCATTTTTTTATATAACATATAATACAATATAAAATCCCATTGGTCCACAGGAAACCCTAGCGACTCTAACGCACTTAAATTCTCTGCGAACCCGATGACAATAGTGCGTAACGTAGACACCGAAGGAGTACTTAACGAGGGTAGTCGGAACAGGGATTCCATGTGGTGCATTGCTATTAGGCGTTCATTGTTATAATGGTACTCTAAAATTGCCCAGGCCTTAGAATAGTTTATATGGGTGAGTGGCAGCCCTTTAAGTAAGCGAGCTGGCTCGCCCCGAACGAACGACAATAAGTATTGGTATTTAGCGACGTCTGACAAATCCGAATTTGCATCAATCAATGATGTAAACAAATCACGAAACGATTTCCACTGCATATAGTCTCCGGAAAAGGTAGGAATCGATATCGTTGGCAATTTTACAATACTTTTGTCAACTCTGGAACTGGTGAAGGAATCGCGACGACTATCCCTAATCTCGTCCAACTCGAACTTAATCGATAAAATATTTCGAATTAAATCACTGAACAGAGCACGAATAGTCGAATGATTGACATCAATTGTTTTTTTGTCTATCAGTTCCAATGTTTCAATCTGGGTTTGAATTGATTCGAACTGATCTTGCAAACGATTAATCCCGTTACAAGACACCATAAATCGACGAAACGAGTCGACATCATGCCGCGCTTCTTGGCCCAATCTAATAATAGTATCCAATTCGCTTTCAATACACCCCCTGCGATGCAATAAACTCGCTAATTCGACTTCCGAAGTCATCTTCAAAACGAAACTCAATCGAAAATTAAATCGAAATTGGATTTGATAAATTTCAAGAATAGCGCCCTACAAAAATAATATTTTATTTTCGATCAAAATTTAAATTTCAAGATTTAGCTTTTATTTTATTTACGATCAGATATTTTAATATTGCGAAATAAATAATAATTATTATACCGATAATGAAGGAATTATAAAAAAAATAAATGGATGGGGTAGGAACAAAAAAAAACTAAAATGTAGGAATATTGACGGAATTTAAGGATTTTCACTACTAATTAGGAAGAATTATCCGGGTGAAGGACCATTATGAACGGGAAACGACTAGGCGCTGGTGAAAATACTCCAAAATTGAGCGAAAGAAATGAAATTAGCAGCAACTAACCTTTTGTTCCGTTGTTTCGAATGTCGATAGAATTCTTGTAGTTTTAATAGCCGACGCGTCGTGATAAGCTCGGTGCCGACGAGGATCACAGCATAAATACGAAACACAATCACGGAAAAAAATAATATGCACGAAATTTAGGAGCAGCGATGTGCTTCGCGACCGGCATGATAGTTCCACTGCTCTCCATCAGAAGGCGTTGCGTTCGGCAGAAACGTCAACAACAGGAAGTTCGCCGAGCACAGTCGCTATCGCCCACCAGGGGGCGTCGGGTCGGCGGACGGTCACCCACACAAGTTGCCGGCGCACAAAGGCGTTGCCGCCAATATTCAAATCAAACGACTCAAATAATGAAATATCTAACAACGATTTGGCAAAAAAAATGTTTTTTTTTCAATGTGCGAATTGTTATATTTTATAAATTCTCAAATACTATTTGGACTTTACATATAAGGGAAGACAAATTTATAAGCATTCCATGGATTGATGCCGTATACATCGTATGTGGGTAGGAGATGAGAAGGTCTCGGGCTTGCGACCGATAATAGGCTGGTTTAAAAAGGAGGCCTCCTTTTTTATTTTATTGCGCAACAATACTCTGACCATCCACCATTCAACTCCTGTCCCTACCCAACCAAATACTGTGATTCCGTTAATGCCGTATTGGAAACTCATTCCATAGTTTTCTTTCCTTGAAAATAAAAATATAACCGATTTTAGCATTAAAACAATTGGTTGCGATAGGACAAATGACGTTTGACACTGCTCAGTGTTTTATGTAAGCATTACACACGAAATGTACAAAATGGCGGACGAGATAGAAATGTGCGTTAGCAAAGTTAACTACCTACTCCCTGAACGGGAATTGGCCAGCAACACTGACAGTTAACATACATTTCTTTCTGTGTATTCGACCAGGAATCGAACCCGCCAGTTCGTAACCTTCAATGCTAGACCACAGATAACTGTAGTACAGTAATTCGCCTCATTAATCTCCTCCATTTAGAATACAAAAATCCAAACGCACTTATTATGGGGCTTTGAGATTTGTTCAAATTGCACATTTTGCCCAGACAAACAGCTAATCGCTATCGATATGTACAACATAAACTGGTTAGGTACGAGAGCTTTCCGAACGGGCCAAATGTGAAGTTCGCATTGTGAACCCCAAAGAGTAATGTGGGTACAAAATAAAAGAGTGCTTGTTGATTATGTTTCTCGTTTTGGACCCGATTTTTTCGCAATGGTAGGTAGGTTAGCCTACCGACCTAATTTACTTTAAAGATTAAAAATATATACCTAATTTAAACCGTTGAACACACTCATTTAGACAAGTTGTGTTCTTTATTACATTGAAATAAGTATACTTAAAATGATGTACACGTGTGATCGACTGTCAACATTAACCGTTGTGAAATCCTGCCACCTACTTGCGATAATGAGTCCAACAAGTGTAGGACCTATACAATACTGGTAACAATAATATTATGATCCGATCTGGTCGAAGAATCTGTTCAAAGTCAAGACTACGGTGGAGGGGGCGTCATTCAAACTTATTTAACTACCTACTACAAAGTTCATTACTAAATACCGAATACAGATAATTAGTCATTCTACACCCGAATGCAGATAATTAGTCATTCTACACCCGAATACAGATAATTAGTCATTCTACACCCGAATGCAGATAATTAGTCATTCTACACCCGAATACAGATAATTAGTCATTCTACACCCGAATGCAGATAATTAGTCATTCTACACCCGAATACAGATAATTAGTCATTCTACACCCGAATGCAGATAATTAGTCATTCTACACCCGAATGCAGATAATTAGTCATTCTACACCCGAATACAGATAATTAGTCATTCTACACCCGAATGCAGATAATTAGTCATTCTACACCCGAATACAGATAATTAGTCATTCTACACCCGAATGCAGATAATTAGTCATTCTACACCCGAATGCAGATAATTAGTCATTCTACACCCGAATACAGATAATTAGTCATTCTACACCCGAATGCAGATAATTAGTCATTCTACACCCGAATACAGATAATTAGTCATTCTACACCCGAATGCAGATATTCTTTATGTTTCTAAAGTTTAGTTGGACAGGACTATTTGTGATCAATATTTGGTGAGGTCGTTGCCCCCGCCGCGGTCACTCACCTGATGTCGCGACACAACGAAGATAGGTACTAAATTATTGTTTATCATAAAACACTTAAGATTATTTGTAATTGTGGAAACCCGTGTAACACGTGGAGCCGCGGCCGGCTACTCACGGTGACTGTTTGTTTTGGAGTGGCGGGAGGGGACTCGTCACGAGTTCATAAACTTCGCCGTACTTTACGTATCGCATTATCTCATTTTTAAGTTGAATCATAGCTCTGACCTTAATGTAACAAATACTTTATCGTTCGTAAAAGGAACGTTGTCGCCTTGTCGGTTTAATTTTTTATTATTAGGTAAGTATCTCTTCTATTCTGGAATAGACAACGGTACTGGTAGGCAACAGCTAACATCTATAAGAGTCCACAGCACCTATAGGTAACATATATTATTTATAGGTACAGTCCGTTATAATATTAGTTGCTCCTTATGGATGTTTGATTTTAAGGCAGCAATGATATGACAGGTCGTGGCTAGTGAGATACAACTTTATTCTGTGGTTGGACCACAGACCATAGGTTGGACCATTTAGAAATGTTGCGCTAAACCGGGCCTTATTAATATTGATATAGACCCTGTTTTAGTTCTCTGAATAATTGTAATGATACAAAGTGTGTGCTGGTTTAGAATTTAGATTACCTACATAAAAAAATAAATGGTGGCAGTTACACTCGGGGTATGAAAATATTCAACAATAATAAAATATAGGCATGAGTTTAAATAGGTACCTATAGTTCAATGTAAAATTTATAATGTGAACATTTTTATTCCCAAACGTATCGGTTCACGGTCTTCTGTAGCGCTAGCACTATCAAACCGAGTATGGAATTGTAATGAGCGCCACGGACTTATGATTTAATTTTTAGTTTATACTATAACGGAGTTTGATCGTGGTAGGATGGTTGGTGTTGTTGTGGGAAAAATTAAAGACGTTGTAAATATAATAATATTTATTAGATAAATTAGCACTAATCGATGGGACTCGCCGCGCCAGCGGGGACAAGGTCTCTCTATCAATTTGTAATGTCCTGTGAAAAGTGATACAACTGGACTTAAATATAATTTGTCATTACCAATGCGGCCTAATCATGTTTTTTGTCTCCCTTTCTGTCTGATCGCGTCCGGGTAAAATATTGTAATTGATTTTAAACTAACTTCCCGCCGAGCTAGACTAGAGACTTAGATAACAAGCCCTACTTCCCGATCAGTTCATTGATATAACCCTAAAAATCTGAAAATAATAATAATTTAAAAATGTAGCATGTTTTTATAATGGACTAAAAAGTATGAATAAAGAATAAACCTTTACACACAACTTTTTTACAAATTATCCAATCTTACAAGTAGTTCAATAGCTACCTATTAAAAGATACCAAGTATGAATTATCAGGACCGACTGCGCGACGCAAAGATACCAAGTATGAATTATCAGGACCGACTGCGCGACGCAAAGATACCAAGTATGAATTATCAGGACCGACTGCGCGACGCAAAGATACCAAGTATGAATTATCAGGACCGACTGCGCGACGCAAAGATACCAAGTATGAATTATCAGGACCGACTGCGCGACGCAAAGATACCAAGTATGAATTATCAGGACCGACTGCGCGACGCAAAGATACCAAGTATGAATTATCAGGACCGACTGCGCGACGCAAAGATACCAAGTATGAATTATCAGGACCGACTGCGCGACGCAAAGATACCAAGTATGAATTATCAGGACCGACTGCGCGACGCAAAGATACCAAGTATGAATTATCAGGACCGACTGCGCGACGCAAAGATACCAAGTATGAATTATCGGGACCGACTGCGCGACGCAAAGATACCAAGTATGAATTATCAGGACCGACTGCGCGACGCAAAGATACCAAGTATGAATTATCAGGACCGATTGCGCGACGCAAAGATACCAAGTATGAATTATCGGGACCGACTGCGCGACGCAAAGATACCAAGTATGAATTATCAGGACCGACTGCGCGACGCAAAGATACCAAGTATGAATTATCAGGACCGATTGCGCGACGCAAAGATACCAAGTATGAATTATCAGGACCGATTGCGCGACGCAAACGAGGGTTATGTGTTTATCATCCTACGTACGTACATACATATATATTTGTTCCTTTGTGGCATACTGGAGACCAAACGCGTTGTCCGATTTTGTTGGTTCTCATTTCAATCGATTCGTCTTCATTATGCGAGTGTCACTGAGGATATCTCGATATTAATCAAATTCCAGTAAGGCGAAAACCAGATGCCATATTGTGGAAATAAAAATAAAATAAGTCGGCGAACTATATTGAGTGGGGTATCGTATCGTATCGTATAGGTATTTGAAATCATGTTGACGTTTCTCTTTTTATTTCGATCGACTATTTAGGATCTACGAGGGGCGTTCAAAATATTCTCGGTATGTGGATAAAAACAAACAAGTACGAAAAGTTTGATATTTTTATTTTTCAATATACTCCCCCCCTATGTTCATACACTTATAAGATCGATCAATTATTTTTTTTAATCCCTCATAAAAATATTTTTTATCTTTGGTGTAAAATTGCTCCTCCACGGCCGTCTTCAACGCTTCATCGTCAGAAAATTTATTTCCACGCAGATCCTTTTTAAGATTGGGAAACAAAAAGAAGTCGCTTGGGGCTAAGTCCGGACTATAGGGTGGATGAGTAACAGTTTCAAACCCACATTCAACAATAGCTGCCTTGGCAATATGAGCAGTATGGACAGGGGCGTTGTCATGCAGAAGCAGAACACCTTTGGTTAACTTTCCTCGCCTCTTTTCTTTGATCGCATCTCTTAATTGACGTATAACGTTAGCGTAGTACTGCCCTGTGATATTTACACTTTTTTCTTTATAATCGATAAGCAAAACTCCTTCACAATCCCAAAATATTGTGGCCATGACCTTGCCAGCTGACGGGATTACCTTGAACTTCTTGGGATGAGCTGAACCCTTAATGTGCCACTGCATGGACTCCTGTTTGCTCTCTGGGTCATAATGATGAACCCAGGTTTCATCTCCAGTAACTATTTTTTGCAGCACCTCATCGGGATTTTCACCACACAGGTCGATAAAATCTGAACAGCAAGCCACACGCATATCCTTTTGAAGAAGCGTCAGCATTCGCGGAACCCATCTTGCACTTACTTTTGACATATTAAGATGGTCATGTATAATGTCATGTACGGTACCAATAGAGAGATTGGTTACTTGAGCTATAGATTTTACCTTCACTCGGCCGTCTTCCAATATAAGTTTTTCCACTTTATCAATATTTTCTTGTGAGGTAGCCACTACAGGCCGGCCAGGTCTAGGGTCATCTTCAATACTCTCCCTTCCACGCTTAAATTCGCTTGACCATTTTTGAATAGTAGATAAAGAAGGAGCAGACTCACGGTAAACACAATCCATTTCCTCTTTTATGGTTTTTTGATTTTTACCCTGTTTTGTCAAGAATTTTATGACGGATCGGTGCTCTAATTTCGTTAAAATTGTTAATTCGCTCATGGTGTTCATGTTTGTTCGGCAATTGCAGAAAAACAAAAGAACATCTCGGTTCCAATTTTACTTTTTTTTAATGTCAATGGATGAATCTTAGCGGCCAGTAACAAATATATATATAAAAGAGGTTGTAACGTATCAATACCGAGAATATTTTGAACGCCCCTCGTATAACAATTTAAAGTTGGTTAGCAATCATTCAGGTAGATTCTTACCTATCTAACCGTAGTCAAGCTGTTGCTGTTGCTGGTTATACGTCTAGTTTTCTTCCTGTTACGTCCGGAGTCCCTCAGGGATCCCACTTGGGGCCCTTGCTGTTTAATATCTTCATTAATGACGTATTATATTACATAAGAAACTCTAAACTGTTCCTTTATGCAGATGACAAGAAGATACTTAAAGTAGTTAGTGGTCTCAATGACTGCATATCTTTACAGCAAGATCTGGACAGTTTGTGTTCTTATTGTGATAAAAATCTTTTGTTTCTTAATATTGCTAAATGTAAAGTCATAACCTTTACAAGAAAACCGAATCCTATCTTAGCATCATACTCTTTATATGGCCAGGAACTAGCACGTGTCAGTCAAATTCGTGATCTGGGCGTCATTTTGGATAGTAAACTAACTTTTGAATCGCATATAACACATGCGAAAGATAAGGCTTACCGTACCGTATGTTGGGATTTATACTCCGCATTGGTAAGGTTTTTAAGAACGTGCATACGCTTAAAATTCTTTATAACGCCTTTGTCAGGAGTCACCTCGAATTCGCCTCAGTGGTTTGGAACCCTATGTATGTATCTATGTATATGGACATATTGAGACTATTCAAAACAGATTCATCAAACATCTTAAATATAGAGGACTGTGTTACAACAAACCCCCTTTCACCTCTCTCAAAAATAGACGTATTGTAAGAGACATCCATTTCTTGTATAAGATAATAAATTGTAAGATTAGCTCGCCGTATTTATGAAGTAAAATAAACTTGAATTGTAGTAGGAAAAGGAATAGATCCAAACTGTTATTTGCTATCAGATTTGCTGGAACAAAATACTTGAAAAACTCCTTTGTGCTAAGATCATGCCTAAATTACAATGAAAATTTCAGTGATATTGATTTGTTCAGTGTTAGTGTTGCTAGGTTAAAAAAAGAAATTAATAATAGATTATGCTTGTAGAACGTTTAATTAATTTCTTTTTGATTACTATATTATTTTTCTCATTTTCCATTATTTTACTATATACTTATATGTATATTATTTAGTTGTGTTTGTTTATAATATTTTTTTTGCAAAATCTATGTTTGATATTTAAGTGGAAACTTTGCTGGATTGTGTAACTTTTAGAATTGTTGTAATTATGATTTAAGATCTGTATGTTTCCTGAATAAATAAATAAATAAATAAATTATTATAATATTCTTTACACATAACAATCACTCTACTGATAAGTTGATATTTAAAAGAAATATTAGTTGAGAGAAGACCTGTTGGTGCTCGCCCGCGGAGTGTGGCGCCCCATCGTCCGTGCTGCACGCACGCGGACCCGTCTGCGAAAAGTTACTGCACGCACGCGGACCCGTCTGCGTAACGTTATTGCACGCACGCGGACCCGTCTGCGTAACGTTACTGCACGTACGCGGACTCACGTTGCAAATGTCTTTAAAATTAGTATAAAGAGATAATTTTAAAATAATTAATTTTACTTAACAACGTTAACAATTTATTAAGTCGTCCTGGCACAAGAGCTGAGTGTCAGTGCATCGTTAGGAACTGGCTTCTAACATAAATCCTAGTCGTCGATTGGCCAGAAAAAAACAGTATAAAAAAGCGAGCTTTAGTTTGCTTCGCTTTCAAGTCGAACACGACAAAGGGGTAAACGAAACTGATAGCTAAACATTTCATTTTAATTCCCCATCCAACATTCATATAGATCAACAATTAAATGATAAAATTTCATTTAGAATAAAGGAAAAACCTTGCAACTGGGAAAAATATATGTTACTGTTCTGACGGCTCCGGGGCTCAAGTCTACCACTTCGGCCAATGGTTGGCCATGCGACGACTGGGAACCCTGGCCAAGCGACGACTGGGAACCCTGGCCAAGCGACGACTGGGAATCCTACCCAAACGTGTGAGACGACGCGCGCCGTTTAATATAATTAATTTATTTTGGTCTTCTAAAATAACTTCCCGTTTTACAGTCATTTTTTATTTACTTCCTACTTGAAAATGGCGCGCGACATAATGACAAACAACTGACAGCGCTCAGACTGATCTGCCTCGATATCTGCGCGGGAAAAGATGTCATTTGTGACGTCACTAAGCTTTGGCAATACAGTTTATGCACGTCTCGGAACGAGAATGTGTTGTAACAGTGTATGAGTGTACGTGAGAAAGTGACGTTTGAGTTGGGAGCGCGCGTCGCCTGACAAGATGTTAGATCCCTGCCATGGAGAGCCACTCTCTGTGCGCCGAGGAACTAATTATTTCTACAAGTACACCTACAACATGCTAAAACTATTAATAATTTATTGTAAAAAAATAAAACGACATACCTACTCGTAATGATAGAGGGTAATACTTGTGACAACAAGCCAACCTCGCGTCGGTATGAAGTTAGTCACAGTATCGGCACGTAACTCAACAGTTAATCAAGGAGCACACTGAGGATCACAATTACATTTTCATGGATGTATGTAGTTAATTTTTTCAAGTGCGGTTTTATTTTTCACGTAACGGGTTCTAATCGTTATTAACTCAAATATATCGCGTGATTGAATTTGAAATCGATACAAGTACAGGGTGCGCCAGAGAAACTTACTTATTTGAAAAAACTCCCGAGCGGTAAGTTGAGTGGGTAGAGGGGTGAAGGGGGGCGCTATTGGAGGGGGAAGTCCCCAAGTTTGTTGCTTTCTCTAGTCAGTTGCCTACATGCTCTGGTCTAGAGCATGGCCTACAGCAGGCATACGCCGTCGAGAGCTTCTTTTTTAATAGAAATGATCGAGGATTTTTTTCTTCCAAGCCTCGAAGAAATAAACGCTAAGGATGTATGGTTTCAGCAAGATGGAGCCACAGCACACACAGTACGAGGCTCAATAAATTTGTTGCGACAACATTTCCCCGACCGGCTTATCTCTCTCAGAGGCGATCTCACATGGCCGGCTCGCTCTCCAGATTTGGCTCCATGCGATTTTTTTTTATGGGGTTATTTAAAATCCCTGGTCGATCGGTCACGGACAATAGCTCACCTCAAAAACAACATTGGCGACGCCATTGCCAACATACCGATTGATATGCTGCAAAGAGTGGACACTAACTTCAGCAATCGACTTAATCAGTGTATGCGCAATGGGGGTCGCCATTTAACCGATATCATTTTCAAGTATGTATAAAAAAAGTATTGGGATATTGTATTCTAAAATAAAATTAAAACAATAACTAAAGTACTTTTGTTTTAATGACCTTTCAAATAAGTAAGTTTCTCTGGCGCACCCTGTAATATATCTTTTTTCGAAAAAAATGTATCCAACATAATGTAAAATATCACGACCGTATACGCTTTCAAAGAAACTGATTCGTCGACGAATACCACAAATTAATTATTGTGTCCCAAACGGAATCGAACCCGGTACCTCCGCGTCTAAATCCGCGGACTTAACCGCTAGACCACGGAGACAGTCTAACGAAAAAAGTTGATTGAAAGCGCAATTATTTTGATAATATCCTTGTAGGGGTTGTAGTAACAAACATTCCCAAAGTTATTACATATGTCTCTCTCTCTCTCTCAGTGCTGCGGGCTTGTTTTTAATTATTATTAATTTTGTAGTTGATAAAATATAGTTCTATCAGCCAAAGACGACAGAAATGCGTGATAGCCAACCAAACGAAAGCTCCCTGCTGAGACCAGAAGTACACTCTACTCGTACTTATGTCTGAGTCCATAGCCTATTTTTATAATCTAATTAGATTTTATATATTACGATTATTCTATTTATTTTTACCGTAATATAGTAAATGATCCCAATGTCCCAAAGGTTACCGGGCAGAGAATGCCAAGCGGCATTACGTTCGCCTTTTGTATTTCTACAACAAAGTTTTAAAATAAATAAACTTTTGTTAATAATTTAAGTTTGCTAATGATGCGTTTCGAATTCAATCACGTCACATATTGGAGCATTATAAAGGTTAGTAGAGCCATTTTGTAAATAAAACACCGGACACGAAATAAATAATCCATGTAAGTCGAACTTGGATCCACAGCGGGCGGGGCCATGCGGCTCGCCGGCTCTCCGGCTAGCTCTCCGGCTAGCTCTCCGGCTAGCTCTCCGGCTGCACTTACCTGCCGCCTTCTGTACACAACTATTTAGTTTTTAAATGCAATAAACAATTTATAAATACTTTTGTGATGTAAAGTAACTTAAAGACAAGTCGTGATACTCTGCGGTGTTATCGTGAACTAGTCAAACATCTTAGGAACATATAACTTCCACAATATAATAATCCAAGAGCGACGTTCGCCGATCTGTTATTAGAATTAAATCTATTTGTTATATAATAAGACAGGCTAACAGAAGCACCGGCGATGGGTTGCCGAACCAAATATAGTCCAGGCTATACGAATATGAAACACAGCTAGAGGAGTCTCCGGGCCGATTGCGTTATGTCTGGCGGTTAAGGCCGAACATTTAACGTATCCTGGTCGAAAGAACAAAAACTAAAACATTGCGATATTTGTCTCTGGTACGCGTCGAGACATGTGTGCCAGTAAAGTTGGATCGATGTGAAGGTGGTTTTTGACCCCCGTCAGGGGTACGGTCGTGATCATACTACTACTACAAATTACAGTCCAACCATTATTACCACTTTGTTTAGTACATATGTTTTAATAATATTATTGATTTTATTAGTTCTGTATCCAAGTTGTTTTGAGAGAACCAATGGAAATAAATTATTTTGATTTTACAACATAAAATTTTAGAAAAACTTTTATTTCTAGCTGGGAATTAGACACAAAGACCTTGAAAATCTGATCCTTATACGTGACACTATCAGATAATATGGTTTGAAAATCTGATCCTTATACGTGACACTATCAGATAAAACAGAATGGTTTTATTAGAATTTAATTTAAAAAAATAGCATTGACCGTGTTTTGTTTGGCAAGCCATCGCCATTGCTTATGTTAGCGAAACGTTATTTGTCGGCAAACCCACTAGTCACTATAAAGAGCAGATAAGTTAATTATTTTTCAACTTATGTAATGCACTATATACATACAAATATGATAAAACCTAGTCTGCTTCAGCCGTCAACTATCCGACGGTAAGTAATGTATATCGATCAGCAATGTCTTGTTGGTTCACATACAATTGCATCTAAACTTCAATATTTAAACATGTCAATTTATGGTGTCTTTTTTTTCCATTCTAAACCTACAAATAAAATTAACTAACTATATATTTAGTAGAAAGCCGTTTATTGTAAATGCTAGTCTGCTACCATCGGGACCATCGGGACCATCGGGACCACCGGGACCATCGGGACCACCGGGACCATCGGGACCACCGGGACCATCGGGACCATCACTTCTCCAAAACTACAACATTATATAATACAATTTGTAATTTATATCATTTGGAAAAGAAGTTTATGTAAATTATATCATTATTATATCGTAAGTAAAAATATTGTGAATATCTAAGTTTTAATTTAACTAACACTTGTGATTGCCGAGCACTTCTTATAGTCAATCCAATCATTACATCTCGGGCTCGGATACAACCGATCGTGTATATCGTGTCTTCACTTCTCATTTCATAAAAAAGTATCTTGTCTTACTGTTATGGAAGTTCCTAAAATAATTTAAAAAGATATTGAAGCGTCACAGAAACGACGGCATTCTATAGGAAGCGGAGCGCCGAGTCGGAGACACAGGCGAGGGGGGGCTGGGGGGGCGCGGGTCAGGGGTCCAGCCGCGCCCTCTTGTGGGGGGGCGGGGACTGCTCGGGGAGCCACTTGCAGACCTGCGTCTCGAAGAACTCCTCCAGGCGGCGCGCGTCCGCGTACACCTGCGACTCCACCTGCACACAAGCAGACCGTGCTGACCGGGAGCCCTGCAGCCCGGCTGACCGGGAGCCCTGCAGCCCGGCTGACCGGGAGCCCTGCAGCCCGGCTGACCGGGAGCCCTGCAGCCCCGCCATGCTCACCGGGTTGTAGGCGGTCGCGTTGGCGAAGATGAGGCGCACGTCCTGCAGGTAGTGCGGCACGGAGCGGTACTGCGCGGGCCCGGGCTGCAGCCTGCCGCGCACCACGTCCAGGCACATGGGGCGCTGCACCACGGAGTAGTACGACACGTTCTGGAACACAGCCCACATCGTGAGGCCGGCGCCGCGGGGGGGCCTCACCTCGACCGGGGGGGGCGCTCACCTCGGGGGGCACGGGCTCCCGGAAGGCCAGGCTGGTCTCGTACTGGCAGTACAGCTCCAGGGTGATCCTCTCGACGATCCGCAGAGTCCGGGGGGACAGGGCGCCGTCCGGGGCCGGCTCGGTCTCCGGGGGGAGAGTGGAGAAGTTGACACACAGGAGACACTGCCAGCTCTCAGACTCCCTGCAACATACAACTTTGGTTCGCATGTACCGAGTAATATAAGAATAGAGATCATGCCGCTGAATCCATTCTCAGTGAGCCGTCGGTTCCGGTTACCTCGATACCTTTTTCTTTATTCAAAAACCACACAACATATCTTAGAACATAATACTTGTACATTTTTCCAAAATAATTTACTTAAATATATAAAATATTTTATGAGGTCTCCATCACTAACGTTTAAATTTTTGTTTGGAAACGCATCAGTCCCAAACGGCTGCCGGATGACACCACGTAAGCGTTTTGTTTGGAAACGCATCAGTCCCAAACGGCTGCCGGATGACGCCACGTAAGCGTTTTGTTTGGAAACGCATCAGTCCCAAACGGCTGCCGGATGACGCCACGTAAGCGTTTTGTTTGGAAACGCATCAGTCCCAAACGGCTGCCGGATGACGCCACGTAAGCGTTTTGTTTGGAAACGCATCAGTCCCAAACGGCTGCCGGATGACGCCACGTAAGCGTTTTGTTTGGAAACGCATCAGTCCCAAACGGCTGCCGGATGACGCCACGTAAGCGTTTTTTACTTTGTTTCGCTTTGAAACTCGTTTAAGTAGCGCATATTATTAAGTGACGTCACTCACGCTGACTAATGTTTTTAAAGAACCATTCCAAAATAATGTATTTATTTAATTAAAACATTAATGATTTCGTTATCATTACGGCCCCTAGACCTCCACTGCTGGAGATGGGCCTTCCAGAACATATATCTGGAGAATGTGGCCCACACTCGTGACGCTGGCCAGACGGCTTGGCGAGAATTGATTTCGTTAAGTAAAACGAAAATCATGATGTATTCTGATAAAATAAGGATTAGAATGACATATTTTTTACAATAGTTGTATTGTCTGGCCGGCATCATGTATGACATATGGAAGTTACTGACTGTGGCAGCTTGTCGATGGTGGGGATGTGGCAGTACTGGTGGAACACCTTGGGACAGCGGTCGCAGCACATGAGCTCCCCCCCGTCCATACAGACGGCGCACCAGTCCTCGTTCGGGTCGGCGGACGGCGCGGGCCCCGCCGCCACTCCGGCGCTCGCCACCACTTCTGGAACTAAACCCTTCACGTCACGCACACACACACGCACACACACACACACACACACATCACTGCGGACAGTGTTAATGTATTGCGAGAATGATATTTTGATAGTCTTCGTAGCTTCTTTTGTCCAGTACCTCCAGGACAAACTGCTAAAGTATAACGGGAAATGAAGACCAGAACATAAGTCTGGATCTATCGGTTAGGACTGAAAGGTTGACTGTCGATCGTTCTTAATTTAATATCTAAGGGCCGGCCGATAACTGAGTCCTTACTTAGTGGCATTTGGTCACTTAAATACAGGAATTTGTATAGGAACGCGGCCATTTAAGTGAGCGAATGTCACTAGGGAAGGATTCAGTTACCAGCCCTGAGACATGAAATATTTTAGTGTTTTTGAAACGGAATTCTCAACTTTCTGATCAGTTTTATTCCCACACTCCTCACAAGCAGAAATTAATGTGTCTCAGGTTTTTCCTTTCCAGTCTTACAAGCGTTTTAACTTGTATTAATTTTTTCGTTTTAATATTATTATTATTACGTAGTGCAATTGAGTATTAAAATAAATGAAATACCGTCTGTGGAGGAGTGGACCCTCGGAGAGTGGTCGGGCAGCACCTGCACGCCGTTGGAGTCCAGCTTCGCGATGGTGGCCATCAGGTCCGCCACCGACTCCAGGCACACCCGGTCCAGCGCTGCACTCTGTTACACACTCCACGATATAGTACGTGATGACCGACTCCAGCACTACCATAGTCAATTTGACTACCCCTTTGGCACGGTGGGGGCAGTTGGCCGACGGGACACCTATTGGGATGGCGTATGTTCAGATCTCCTCTCGTCGCCAACCCGTCTGGCCAGCGTGGCGAGTGTAGGCCAAATTCTCCAGATATATGTTCTGGAAGGCCCATCTCCAGCAGTGGATTTCTAGGGGCTGTAATGATGAATGATGATATTCAGATCCGACAGTTTATATTATTATATAATTCCTCAACTAAAGACATTGATCAGAACGTAACTCTTAAGTTATGCAAAGAACAAGTAGTTTGAAGTATTTTCAGGACAAGTTCATGAAAACAGACGGTTCTGTTCCTCGGTTTAGTTTTATTTTTATAAGGTGGCTGATAAAGCCCTTGTGCCCTATCTAACCTGCCCCGGCGTGTGGTCACGATCTCGTACCGCACTGCTAGGAGACCGCGTCTCCTGTCACCATGAGGACGCCGCCGGCCCGGAGTGTGCCGACTCAAACCCAACACTATAAGCACTTTCGGATACAAAATTAGCAAGCCGAAGTGGCAGTGGGCCGGACACATCTGCAGCAGAACCGACGACCGATGGGGGAAACGGGTTCTGGAGTGGAGACCCCCCGCCAGATGGACGGATGACCTGAGGAGGGTCGCTGGGGGGGGGGACGCGTGCAGTGGCTTGGGGGAGACCTATATCCAGCAGTGGAGAGACAGGCTGATGATGCTGTGTTAATAAAACGTATCTGCTGGACATTTGACAGCCAGACCCATGCGAGTGACCTTTCTTTTCCTCTCCCTGACCTGTCTCCGTCAGCCGGTAGATATTTTCCCCTACAGATACATCGGTGAATACAAGGAACGACTCCTGATTGCGTGCGAGGTGTTTGGTACTGACGTTGAGGCTGGGGGAGGGCGTCTTGGGGTTGGTGGAGGACACGGCGGCCGCGCGAGGGCGCTGGAGGGTGATCTTGTAGTCCACCCCCGACTCCTGGGGGGTCCCCGCGGCTGCTGGAGGAGAGGTGGCATACATTATACTCGTGGCTACGTCACATAAAAAGGCAATATGAGCTCGTCCATGTATCTAGCGTTCATACTTGAGAACTAAATCAAATAAAGGAATTGGCGGCGGTGGCTCGGATGTAACAATTTAAAATCCTACAAAGGTCGGATTAAAACTCTGACATGTACCAATGAGAAAATTTCTTACGTTCATTTGTCATAGATTTATAACACCACCGTTCCCGTGAGGAGGAGAGCATGTTAAGCCGTTGGTCCCGGTTCTACTAATACCAACTTGTTATATCGTTAATAAATTGTCATTAAAAATGTACACCAGATCCTTGTCAACCCTCGTCCGGAGTGTGGCGAGTGTAGGCCAAATTCTCCAAATTCATATATCTACTTAACTGCACACAGTACTGAGGCGGACCTAATGCCGATAGACAATCTGTGACGGTCAGACCATCGGCACTACGAGAGCAGCAAGTACATAAGGCTCGTCTCCAACAGTAGAGGTGGAGGACTCCGTGGTTGTGGCAGGCTCGTCTCCAACAGTAGAGGTGGAGGACTCCGTGGTTGTGGCAGGCTCGTCTCCAACAGTAGAGGTGGAGGACTCCGTGGTTGTGGCAGGTCCTCTACCTTGTGACTAGATATATAAGTGCACATACCTATCGCATGATGTTGCGGGACGTGCCACTTGGCGTGCGCGGAGAGAGCAGAGTGTTGCGGGAGAGAGGAGTGTTGCGGAAGAGAGGAGTGCTGCTGGGGGGGCGCGTGCGGGGAGTGCGGCGGGAGGGAGGAGTGGGAGAGCGGGGAGTGGGAGGAGAGCGAGGAGAGCTGGGGAATGGGGGAGGCGGCGCGCGGGTCCCGGCGGGGAGTGTTGTAGGCGCCCGCCGCGAACGCTCCCATAACTAAAGATAAACAACATACTTCATATAAAACTTACTAACAAATTCTAATATCGACTTAAACTAACTTACATACAACATAAGTTCCTTAATTTATTCTTTATCATTATCACACACCATTTCAACTGCTGGAAATAAGCTACAGCTCCTCCAAGGCTCCCTCATCAGACCTTCCTTAAGGTCATTAGTTATCGGGAGGACGTCTCTTCGGCGAGTTGTCTATTCTTTGAGGTACATTTTTTGGTTCAAGGTTATATATTTGATCGCCTCTAATAATTATAAATGCTAACTTATTAGTAGTAATTTGGAAATATGAATACTACATTACTTAGAATACACAACTTTTGTATCTCACAATATTTTAATAACCTAGCTTTAATTCATTGTTGGACTTACTGCGGTGTAGTCTAGTTTGGAGAGAGGACTGGGAGTCGGGGAGGAATAAAATAAGGTTAGGTTGTTGGACTTACTGCGGTGTAGTCTAGTTTGGAGAGAGGACTGGGAGTCGGGGAGGAATAAAATAAGGTTAGGTTGTTGGACTTACTGCGGTGTAGTCTAGTTTGGAGAGAGGACTGGGAGTCGGGGAGGAATAAAATAAGGTTAGGTTGTTGGACTTACTGCGGTGTAGTCTAGTTTGGAGAGAGGACTGGGAGTCGGGGAGGAATAAAATAAGGTTAGGTTGTTGGACTTACTGCGGTGTAGTCTAGTTTGGAGAGAGGACTGGGAGTCGGGGAGGAATAAAATAAGGTTAGGTTGTTGGACTTACTGCGGTGTAGTCTAGTTTGGAGAGAGGACTGGGAGTCGGGGAGGAATAAAATAAGGTTAGGTTGTTGGACTTACTGCGGTGTAGTCTAGTTTGGAGAGAGGACTGGGAGTCGGGGAGGAATAAAATAAGGTTAGGTTGTTGGACTTACTGCGGTGTAGTCTAGTTTGGAGAGAGGACTGGGAGTCGGGGAGGAATAAAATAAGGTTAGGTTGTTGGACTTACTGCGGTGTAGTCTGTAGTTTGGAGATAGGACTGGGAGTCGGGGAGGAATAAAATAAGGTTAGGTTGTTGGACTTACTGCGGTGTAGTCTGTAGTTTGGAGAGAGGACTGGGAGTCGGGGAGGAATAAAATAAGGTTAGGTTGTTGGACTTACTGCGGTGTAGTCTGTAGTTTGGAGAGAGGACTGGGAGTCGGGGAGGAATAAAATAAGGTTAGGTTGTTGGACTTACTGCGGTGTAGTCTGTAGTTTGGAGAGAGGACTGGGAGTCGGGGAGGAATAAAATAAGGTTAGGTTGTTGGACTTACTGCGGTGTAGTCTGTAGTTTGGAGAGAGGACTGGGAGTCGGGGAGGAATAAAATAAGGTTAGGTTGTTGGACTTACTGCGGTGTAGTCTGTAGTTTGGAGAGAGGACTGGGAGTCGGGGAGGAATAAAATAAGGTTAGGTTGTTGGACTTACTGCGGTGTAGTCTGTAGTTTGGAGAGAGGACTGGGAGTCGGGGAGGAATAAAATAAGGTTAGGTTGTTGGACTTACTGCGGTGTAGTCTGTAGTTTGGAGAGAGGACTGGGAGTCGGGGAGGAATAAAATAAGGTTAGGTTGTTGGACTTACTGCGGTGTAGTCTGTAGTTTGGAGAGAGGACTGGGAGTCGGGGAGGAATAAAATAAGGTTAGGTTGTTGGACTTACTGCGGTGTAGTCTGTAGTTTGGAGAGAGGACTGGGAGTCGGGGAGGAATAAAATAAGGTTAGGTTGTTGGACTTACTGCGGTGTAGTCTGTAGTTTGGAGAGAGGACTGGGAGTCGGGGAGGAATAAAATAAGGTTAGGTTGTTGGACTTACTGCGGTGTAGTCTGTAGTTTGGAGAGAGGACTGGGAGTCGGGGAGGAATAAAATAAGGTTAGGTTGTTGGACTTACTGCGGTGTAGTCTGTAGTTTGGAGAGAGGACTGGGAGTCGGGGAGGAATAAAATAAGGTTAGGTTGTTGGACTTACTGCGGTGTAGTCTGTAGTTTGGAGAGAGGACTGGGAGTCGGGGAGGAATAAAATAAGGTTAGGTTGTTGGACTTACTGCGGTGTAGTCTGTAGTTTGGAGAGAGGACTGGGAGTCGGGGAGGAATAAAATAAGGTTAGGTTGTTGGACTTACTGCGGTGTAGTCTGTAGTTTGGAGAGAGGACTGGGAGTCGGGGAGGAATAAAATAAGGTTAGGTTGTTGGACTTACTGCGGTGTAGTCTGTAGTTTGGAGAGAGGACTGGGAGTCGGGGAGGAATAAAATAAGGTTAGGTTGTTGGACTTACTGCGGTGTAGTCTGTAGTTTGGAGAGAGGACTGGGAGTTGGGGAGGAATAAAATAAGGTTAGGTTGTTGGACTTACTGCGGTGTAGTCTGTAGTTTGGAGAGAGGACTGGGAGTCGGGGAGGAATAAAATAAGGTTAGGTTGTTGGACTTACTGCGGTGTAGTCTGTAGTTTGGAGAGAGGACTGGGAGTCGGGGAGGAATAAAATAAGGTTAGGTTGTTGGACTTACTGCGGTGTAGTCTGTAGTTTGGAGAGAGGACTGGGAGTCGGGGAGGAATAAAATAAGGTTAGGTTGTTGGACTTACTGCGGTGTAGTCTGTAGTTTGGAGAGAGGACTGGGAGTCGGGGAGGAATAAAATAAGGTTAGGTTGTTGGACTTACTGCGGTGTAGTCTGTAGTTTGGAGAGAGGACTGGGAGTCGGGGAGGAATAAAATAAGGTTAGGTTGTTGGACTTACTGCGGTGTAGTCTGTAGTTTGGAGAGAGGACTGGGAGTCGGGGAGGAATAAAATAAGGTTAGGTTGTTGGACTTACTGCGGTGTAGTCTGTAGTTTGGAGAGAGGACTGGGAGTCGGGGAGGAATAAAATAAGGTTAGGTTGTTGGACTTACTGCGGTGTAGTCTGTAGTTTGGAGAGAGGACTGGGAGTCGGGGAGGAATAAAATAAGGTTAGGTTGTTGGACTTACTGCGGTGTAGTCTGTAGTTTGGAGAGAGGACTGGGAGTTGGGGAGGAATAAAATAAGGTTAGGTTGTTGGACTTACTGCGGTGTAGTCTGTAGTTTGGAGAGAGGACTGGGAGTCGGGGAGGAATAAAATAAGGTTAGGTTGTTGGACTTACTGCGGTGTAGTCTGTAGTTTGGAGAGAGGACTGGGAGTCGGGGAGGAATAAAATAAGGTTAGGTTGTTGGACTTACTGCGGTGTAGTCTGTAGTTTGGAGAGAGGACTGGGAGTCGGGGAGGAATAAAATAAGGTTAGGTTGTTGGACTTACTGCGGTGTAGTCTAGTTTGGAGAGAGGACTGGGAGTCGGGGAGGAATAAAATAAGGTTAGGTTGTTGGACTTACTGCGGTGTAGTCTGTAGTTTGGAGAGAGGACTGGGAGTCGGGGAGGAATAAAATAAGGTTAGGTTGTTGGACTTACTGCGGTGTAGTCTGTAGTTTGGAGAGAGGACTGGGAGTCGGGGAGATATAAAATAAGGTTAGGTTGTTGGACTTACTGCGGTGTAGTCTGTAGTTTGGAGAGAGGACTGGGAGTCGGGGAGGAATAAAATAAGGTTAGGTTGTTGGACTTACTGCGGTGTAGTCTGTAGTTTGGAGAGAGGACTGGGAGTCGGGGAGGAATAAAATAAGGTTAGGTTGTTGGACTTACTGCGGTGTAGTCTGTAGTTTGGAGAGAGGACTGGGAGTCGGGGAGGAATAAAATAAGGTTAGGTTGTTGGACTTACTGCGGTGTAGTCTGTAGTTTGGAGAGAGGACTGGGAGTCGGGGAGGAATAAAATAAGGTTAGGTTGTTGGACTTACTGCGGTGTAGTCTGTAGTTTGGAGAGAGGACTGGGAGTCGGGGAGGAATAAAATAAGGTTAGGTTGTTGGACTTACTGCGGTGTAGTCTGTAGTTTGGAGAGAGGACTGGGAGTCGGGGAGGAATAAAATAAGGTTAGGTTGTTGGACTTACTGCGGTGTAGTCTGTAGTTTGGAGAGAGGACTGAGAGTCGGGGAGGAATAAAATAAGGTTAGGTTGTTGGACTTACTGCGGTGTAGTCTGTAGTTTGGAGAGAGGACTGGGAGTCGGGGAGGAATAAAATAAGGTTAGGTTGTTGGACTTACTGCGGTGTAGTCTGTAGTTTGGAGAGAGGACTGGGAGTCGGGGAGGAATAAAATAAGGTTAGGTTGTTGGACTTACTGCGGTGTAGTCTGTAGTTTGGAGAGAGGACTGGGAGTCGGGGAGGAATAAAATAAGGTTAGGTTGTTGGACTTACTGCGGTGTAGTCTGTAGTTTGGAGAGAGGACTGGGAGTCGGGGAGGAATAAAATAAGGTTAGGTTGTTGGACTTACTGCGGTGTAGTCTGTAGTTTGGAGAGAGGACTGGGAGTCGGGGAGGAATAAAATAAGGTTAGGTTGTTGGACTTACTGCGGTGTAGTCTGTAGTTTGGAGAGAGGACTGGGAGTCGGGGAGGAATAAAATAAGGTTAGGTTGTTGGACTTACTGCGGTGTAGTCTGTAGTTTGGAGAGAGGACTGGGAGTCGGGGAGGAATAAAATAAGGTTAGGTTGTTGGACTTACTGCGGTGTAGTCTGTAGTTTGGAGAGAGGACTGGGAGTCGGGGAGGTATAAAATAAGGTTAGGTTGTTGGACTTACTGCGGTGTAGTCTGTAGTTTGGAGAGAGGACTGGGAGTCGGGGAGGAATAAAATAAGGTTAGGTTGTTGGACTTACTGCGGTGTAGTCTGTAGTTTGGAGAGAGGACTGGGAGTCGGGGAGGAATAAAATAAGGTTAGGTTGTTGGACTTACTGCGGTGTAGTCTAGTTTGGAGAGAGGACTGGGAGTCGGGGAGGAATAAAATAAGGTTAGGTTGTTGGACTTACTGCGGTGTAGTCTGTAGTTTGGAGAGAGGACTGGGAGTCGGGGAGGAATAAAATAAGGTTAGGTTGTTGGACTTACTGCGGTGTAGTCTGTAGTTTGGAGAGAGGACTGGGAGTCGGGGAGATATAAAATAAGGTTAGGTTGTTGGACTTACTGCGGTGTAGTCTGTAGTTTGGAGAGAGGACTGGGAGTCGGGGAGGAATAAAATAAGGTTAGGTTGTTGGACTTACTGCGGTGTAGTCTGTAGTTTGGAGAGAGGACTGGGAGTCGGGGAGGAATAAAATAAGGTTAGGTTGTTGGACTTACTGCGGTGTAGTCTGTAGTTTGGAGAGAGGACTGGGAGTCGGGGAGGACGGGGTATACCTACAAAGATATAAAACTTGTTTTAAAGGATTGAGTACAAGGGGTAAGAACAGGCAACAAATATTAATAATACAATAAAATTGCTCGTGATTAAACAAAAAAATATTTTACCAACCAGAACAATAATATAGATATATCCCAGACACAGGAGTATGTGGGACCCTCAGAACGAAAATGACTTAACAAAATTATAGTGTTAAGTAATGTATCTATTTCGTATTTTATTGGAAATGATTGCGAATTCATATTGAATGGGTGAATTTTTCAAGTGTGCCTTCAAGGCCAAATCCTTAACTACAAGGAATATCGATAAAATGCTCAAAGGTGTCACGGGGCCGATTTTGATAAAAACTAAAACTGCATCATTTAAAGATTAAAAAAAAAATCTAGCCGGAATTGAACCGGATGATTTTGAAAAAAAAAAAACAAAACAAAAAAACTCATTCTGTATTATTGCACCATCTAAAAATGTCGCTTATGAGGATCAAATTCTGGTCAGTCATCTCAAACGGTAAACTTAAGAAAAGTGCTCATTTTTTATAAACTGAAAAATTAATAAAAAAAATGTTCATATTTTACCACCGTCTACCAACTAATCAAAATTGTTTTAAATAATGCTCTTCAAAACCCATCTTCATTGAAAACAACAACTTCTATTGCTTCTCTCTGTCAACCCTATGTGTATACAATTCTCACTAAGTTCTAAATGGTTCCAGGACTTCGGCTCCTCTTCCTTCGGCATGCAGACCGAGGCATGAGGTCCGGAGGTGTGGCCAGAGTGCTATGGTCCTGTATGCAATGCCGTACTGTGCTGTGTTGTGACGTATCATACTAACCGAACCGTTTTCTGTTTTAGTGTTTCATTCATCGCATCCAGATAAAGGCTAAAATCTTTTCAATATAAATTAGAGATGAAACGGATATCCGGTAACTATCCGATATCCGGCCTTATTTTTACTATCCGGTCGGATACCGGATAGTTATATTCAAAACATTCTCATCATTTTATATGAGTAAAATGATAGCACACTACGTTATGGACACACTTTATTTTAATAATCACTCGACAAAAATGATTATTTTATTAATTAGCTTAATACACAAAATTAACAAATGGCAAATTATGGTGAATGAATACCAAATTTTTTGGATTTGTTGGTAATAATAATTTCAAATCAAACTGGTCGCGCCATGTAACGCGATGAAGGGCCGAATATCGGTATCCGGCCAAACCACTATCCGTTTCATCTTTAATATGAACCCCACAAATGCCTTATCGGTTCGCGGAAGGGAGGGGGGGTGACCTTGGTGGTAGGCGTGCTGCATGGCGGCGGGCGGCCGGGGGGGGGTACTGCGGCCGCGCGGGGGACAGCAGGCCGCGCAGGTTCATGTCGCCCATACCTACAGCCAACAGACCACCGTTTCATTATTTAGCACTCTTCTCTCTCGCTCGCACAATTCAATATTTTTAAGTTTAAGTGTATGTAGTATCCAAGAAAAAGTAATATGACGACCGTTTCCCTTTCGGGGTGGTCAGAAACCAACTTCGTGGCAAGCTCGTGGATGTCTCCAGCGTACCAAACTCGACAAATATCATAAATAAATTAAATATTAATTCAGTTTATTAATTTAAATTAATTAACATTATTGTGTCCCGACCAGGAATCGAATCCGGTATCTCCGAGTCTAAATTATATATTTTCTTTTCCTATTATAATATTTTCCGTCTTAAATTAGGTATATGAAAGTAAAAATTTGTCTAAAATGATTCAAAGCACAAAAAACCGTTGCTGATTACTGATTTTTCGTATTATTGCAAAAATAAATATATAACTTCGCTTTATTATTATTACTTTTTAAAATAATATATTTATCATTATTTAACTTCTGTTTTTATTGAAACACAAGTAGAAAAATATATTTTTCAGAAGTCCAGTCTGATAAATGGAAATAAAGACTGAATTGGGAAAATCCAAAATTATTCCTACACGGTGTTAATTTGTATACTAAGGAAAAGGTTAACCCAAGGGACCCCTGTTCCTTTAATACCAACTTGTGGAATCATTAACAAATCAACATCAGCCCCTGCCAACCCGTCCGGCCAGCCCGGGAAGATCCATCTCCAGCAAGGGTCTAGGACTGTTTTCTAGGGTCCGTAATTATAATGTCGGTCATAGTACATCCTATCTACATCTAGGATATTTTCTTATAACTTTTTCGTATAATTATTATGGCTTTTACAGAGTTCTGGAAATAAAGATGTGGTGAGCGAGACTGACCGTGCAGGTGGTGCGGGTGCGTGGTGGAGGACACGTGGGGGGCTCTGCGGGACATGGCCGACAGCAGGTTGCACTGCTGCATGTAACTCTGCAACATATGGTATCGTCAACAAACCATAATGTATTCTTACCTCCTCCACTCAATTATTGCTTCCGGCTGTGAAGCAGAGAAGCATCCGTCATTTTATCTTAATTATATTTCTTGTTTTCTTATTAATCTTTATTTTAATTACTTATTTTAGTCAAATACCACTTTTTTAAACAAAACAAATTGTCAAACTAAAATCAGATTTCGTACCAAAATTATTTATATGAAAGATATAGATTTACGGATGTCGAGGTTACAGCTTGTAATAGCTCTGACAAAACTCAAACTATATTCTTCAAGAGTTTACAACTAAAAATACCGATTCTCGGAACCCTTGTCGTTCCACAGCTGGAAGTAATCGTCGAGTGGAGGAGCCGCTGAGGAAACGGCTAAGGGTTAGTATATACAGTTTGACTGTGAGTCAGAATGTGAAGTAATGTATAGTACCTGATATCTGACAACTCCCTGCGCATAGACATGTAAACAGACACCAACAATACTAATTGTATTAAATTGAACATTCCCAACACGGACCATATAGCAATATGTAGTACGTCCCGACATCACACTTCACAATGTTACTAGATAGTACAACTTAAATGACAACTATTGAAATTTTAAGGACAAACTGTAATGATAGATAGATCTTTCCAATATTAAGCAATAGTAACCTGTTGCATGGCGACTTGCTGCAGGGCCACCACCGAGGAGTGCGAGGGGGAGGGACTCGTGGGGACCAGGGCCTGGGACTGCGCCGAGGCCTGGGCCTGCGCGTGGGCCTGGGCCTGGGCCTGGGAGGCGGGCGGGTGGTAGGGGCCCTGCGCAGGCCCGGAGCCGTCCATCTTGCCGTCCACCACGATGCCGCCGATGTTAGATAATACTGAAAATGTCAATACTGTCAGCTTTTCTACTTTAGATACAATGTTTTCAATAGCCATTATTATAATTAATCAAATCTGCAACATGAAAGCATCGAAGCGGCAAAGACATGTCATTTCATTTCATTGCTCAAATAAAAAAAGCCTCTTAGACGTTTCCTCAACAGCTCCTCCACTCGACAATACTTCCAGCTGTCGAACGGAGACGCGCCTTGGCACCTCCTGGCACCTCCCTGGAGCGAGTTTATGATATTTTTGTATACTATACATATAATTTAAACTTGTATTGCTTATTAATAATTACTTAGAACACATTTTAATTTAAATCATTTAATTAAATTTGAGTTCATTCCATTAATTAAAATAAAATTCGTGACACGTGAATATTCATAATACAAAAGAGACAGACTAACGAGTATGTATATAAAAAGTGAGCGCGTAGTAATTGTGACAAAATAAATATATTTGTAATACAAGAACTAAATCTTTAGTGTTGCAAGAAAAAAATATATTTTAACGGAAATATTTAAAATGGTGACAGTAGTAGTTCTTCTTCGCCATTGGCGGAACGCTTCAGGGTTAACCCTATTTAGCGGGCATTAATCTCGGCGGGCGTCGACCCGCTGGTTTCTTGTTTTACCCCGGATGATGCGGGGAAGGGGCCACTGTAGGGTATGTGGCACCTGGGATGAATTCACTATTGGTAGTGTATAAACACGCTGCGTGTGAGAAAGAGATAATTATGACGACGACTGCGGGTTATGCCTCGGGCCCCAGGATCTCCCGGGGCAGGCGGCGTCCATCCGGTGGCCGTGCGTGGAGAGGTGCGATGCCCCGAAGATGGTTGAAACGGCTGCGGTCGGCTCGATCGAACATGGACTTCGAGAGCCTGGCCACGAACCGCTCGATGGTCTCCATCTTCAGGTCATCGTGGAGTACGGTGTTGCGCACAAACCACGGAGCGCCGACGGTCGCGCGCAAGGAGATGTTCTGTTGGGCCTGAATTGCGGCCGCTATGGATGGCGCCACCAGGTGGTGCCATGCTGGTGCGGCGTAGGTCAGGCGTGAGCGGACGAACGTCTTGTAGATATTGACTTTCACATGGGGTGGTAACGACGAATGCAGCAAGGGACTCAGCTGGGCCCGGGCTGCTTTCGCGCGGTTTATTGTGTGGCGTGCCATGGGGCCCATGCGGAGGCCGCGGTCGATCACGCACCCCAAGTAGGTGACAGTGTTCGTCCAGCTCACTTCCCTCCCACGGAACATGAGCGGGTCCGGCAAGTGGCGGCGAGACGTCAGGATGGCGGCGGTCTTGTCGACGTTTACCGACATCCGCCATCTATCTAGCCACGGCGGCAGGAGGTCTAGCAGTTTCTGCATTTTCTTTGTAGCGTCGATGGCCTTTATGGCCGAGGTAAAGTATGCGCTGTCGTCGGCATATAGCGCGAGGACGACATTCTTTTCCCCCCTCTTCAGATGTCCAATAAGGGTGGGAATGTCATCAGTGAAAGTGGCGTAGAGCACGGGGGACAGGCAGCTTCCTTGCGGGACGCCGGCCGCGATGATCTTCTCCACGGACGATGCCTCGTCGATCGCCACGAAGAATCGTCTCCCCTCCAGGAATGATGACAGCAATCTGACTGCCATGCGTGGTAGATCGGCGTCGAAGAGCTTCGACAGAAGACCGGTATGCCACACTCTGTCGAACGCCTTCTCCATGTCAAGAAAGACACCGACAGAGCAGCGGCCCTTGTTGAGCTCCGACGCCAGATAGTGCAGTACCCGCGTCAGCTGGAGTGTGGTACTGTGCTCGCTGCGGAATCCGAACTGCTCCTTCCTAGGAGTCAGGGGATCTCGGATTCGGCGGAGAAGCAGCCTCTCAAACAGCTTCGCAGGGTGCGGCAGTAGGGTGATGGGTCTGTAGCTGGAGGGGACTCGGCGATCCTTGCCAGGTTTGGGCAGGGTAATGACCTTTCCCAGCTTCCAAATGCTGGGAAAGTGACCGGTGCGGAGAATTCCGTTGCAGAGCTTCGTGTACGCCACTAGAGCTCTGCGAGGCAGCTGGCTGAGTGCCACGTTAGAGATGGAATCCGGGCCGGGGGCCTTTCTGGGGGGTGACATTTATACCTTTTGTGGTTCGGAGAGTACAACTAAGAATACCAATTTCTCGGTTCCCTTGAGGGAACACGTTTGTCAGCCTCAAAGAAAGCTCGAGTGAAGTTGCCATAGAGGAAATGTCTTAGAACATGGCTGTCAACTGTTCTCTATTATATAGATAGTTATAGTACACACATCAAAAAAGTCTAGGGATCAAGCATGTTTATGCGGATTTCTTGTGATTGAGATGTGGCTTTGTAATAAATTTATGATTTTATAAATTTATATGGATCCTTTTTGGTGCATTTCATAATTTAAAACAGGAACTGTCAATCAAATTCGAGTAAAAGATGAAAATCAGCTGTCAATATTTTCCCTATAAAAACATAAGACGCATTGAAGACATTATTAGTGCTACTGTTTCCCTACTACTGATTAAAACCAACGTTATTATGGAGCGGCGACGTCATTTAAGCAGGGAAGAAATGATCAGAGCCGTGGGAATGATAGAAGCTGGTTCCCGGCAACGTACTGTGGCTTTAGCTCTGAATACAAGTCAGAGTGTTATCAGTCGACTTTGGACACGTTACCGAACCACTGGTACCGTGGCTGAGCGCCATGGAGGACGGTATCGCTGCACCACACGGAGACAAGACCGATACATTCAAATCACAGCTCGAAGAACTCCAACAATAATCGCCATGATGTTAGCCGTGAGCCTTCATCGCTCTTCAGGGAACTTAATTAGCGACCAAACAGTCAGAAACCGCTTGCATGAAGTGAACCTTCATTCCCGAAGACCGCTACGGGTACCACCTATAGCAACGCACAATCGTAGGACTCGATATCAATGGGCTCTTGAACACAGAAATTGGACAGAAGAACAATGGCGTTTCGTGTGCTTTTCTGATGAGTCTCGTTTTGGTATGAGGCCGGATACAAGACGTATACGACACTGGAGAACCCCTGGACGCCAACAGCGATTAAAATCCTGCCAGGAAGTCCATCCTTATAGTGGTGGAACCATCATGGTATGAGCGGGTATTTCGATCGGCGGAAGAACTGAGTTGATTTGGATCAGAGGCAACCTCAACGCTCAAATTTATGCTGAGACGGTTGTATCAGACGTCATCGTTCCTCTACAAGTGCATATCGGTCCCTTATTTCAGTTAATGCATGATAATGCACGACCGCACACCGCAAGAGTTGTAAGACAGACTCTCGCCGCAGCTAACATCAATGTCCTGCCCTGGTCTGCTCAGTCGCCAGACTTGAACCCGATTGAGCATGCATGGGATATTCTTCAGAGAAGAGCTCTGCCGAATATGGAGGGTATCCAGTCGCAAGAAGACCTTTTTTTGTTGTTGCAACGAACATGGGCGGCCATTCCACAGCGTGATTTGGATGAACTCATTTTGAGTATGCCAAACCGATGTTCTTGTGTTGTTAGTGTTGGCGGTAGAAACACGGATTATTAATTGTTTAAGTTACCCAATAAAATTAAAAAAAAAACTGTTATTTCAGTCTTTTTTTCGAACTTTAATGTTAGTGGTTCAAATGTCAAAAATCCCTTTATTAGGAAAATGGCAATTTTTTTTACTAATGCAAAGGTGACTTGGTTTATCGTTACTGTAGACAAACGAAAACATTTTATTTGATCAATCCTTAAAGAAAATTTTAATGAATATCAATCAGGAGAAAAGCAAAAATATATGTTGATCCCTAGACACTTTTGATGTGTGTATATTTAATTTGATTGTTCCTATTTATTGATATTAGGATGTGTATTTTCTTTACAATGTAATACAATTTTAATAATTGAAATTATTTTAATTATTGTATTTAGAATGTAATGAATTTGATATAGTTTAATGATTAAGTATTTTTTGATTGAGTATAATCGTGTGTCCCCCGCACTCGGCCTCCTTAGTGTAGCAGTATAGGTTACCGTACAGGAGATCTGGTAAGGCATCGAATTGCAGGGCTATCCGGACAGGTATCTCCGGGTTGGGGGTGTGACCCCGCACCCGGCCTTCCTAGTGTAGCAGTATAGGTTACCGTGCAGGAGATCTGGTAAGGCATCGAGTTGCAGGGCTATCCGGACAGGTATCTCCGGGTTGGGGGTGTGACCCCGCACTCGGGCTCTTTAGTGTAGCAGTATAGGTTACCGTGCAGGAGATCTGGTAAGGCATCGAGTTGCAGGGCTATCCGGACAGGTATCTCCGGGTTGGGGGTGTGACCCCGCACCCGGCCTCCTTAGTGTAGCAGTATAGGTTACCGTGCAGGAGATCTGGTAAGGCATCGAGTTGCAGGGCTATCCGGACAGGTATCTCCGGGTTGGGGGTGTGACCCCGCACCCGGCCTCCCTAGTGTAGCAGTATAGGTTACCGTGCAGGAGATCTGGTAAGGCATCGAGTTGCAGGGCTATCCGGACAGGTATCTCCGGGTTGGGGGTGTGACCCCGCACCCGGCCTCTTTAGTGTAGCAGTATAGGTTACCGTGCAGGAGATCTGGTAAGGCATCGAGTTGCAGGGCTATCCGGACAGGTATCTCCGGGTTGGGGGTGTGACCCCGCACCCGGCCTCCTTAGTGTAGCAGTATAGGTTACCGTGCAGGAGATCTGGTAAGGCATCGAGTTGCAGGGCTATCCGGACAGGTATCTCCGGGTTGCGGGTGTGACCCCGCACCCGGCCTCTTTAGTGTAGCAGTATAGGTTACCGTGCAGGAGATCTGGTAAGGCATCGAGTTGCAGGGCTATCCGGACAGGTATCTCCGGGTTGGGGGTGTGACCCCGCACCCGGCCTCCCTAGTGTAGCAGTATAGGTTACCGTGCAGGAGATCTGGTAAGGCATCGAGTTGCAGGGCTATCCGGACAGGTATCTCCGGGTTGGGGGTGTGACCCCGCACCCGGCCTCCTTAGTGTAGCAGTATAGGTTACCGTGCAGGAGATCTGGTAAGGCATCGAGTTGCAGGGCTATCCGGACTGGTATCTCCGGGTTGGGGGTGTGACCCCGCACCCGGCCTCCCTAGTGTAGCAGTATAGGTTACCGTGCAGGAGATCTGGTAAGGCATCGAGTTGCAGGGCTATCCGCACAGGTATCTCCGGGTTGGGGATGTCTGCCCTCCGAGACTTGACCCGCTGCAGATGCCGGGACACCGTCTTCTTGCTGTGCAGCACTGGAAGCAACCGACATTAGTTAGCACACGGACGTTGGTAGTGCAATAGGTTCGGTACGATGTCCGACCTGCCGTGTCGCTCCCCTGCTCGAGAGCGGCGGTCACGAAGTCGACACAGTGCTCCGTGATGTTGGCGAGCTGCCGGAGAGCCTCCTTCTTCTCGCTCAGCACCTTCTGCTTGCTGTCGCACACCTCGTTCAACCGCAACACCTTCACAAAATCATAACAAAACAATTAAATATCTCAGTCACAAAGGTTAGTTGGTAGAAAATGCTTTTCCGACATTAAGCTCGCCTATGTGCCTGCACTAGTCTTGGTTTTATACAATAAATAATTTATTATTATTTAATAATTTATCGAGAATTCTTTACAGATGAATTACTATTGTTACAAAAAATAATGCATTTTAATTACAAAAAGATTAAGATGTTTGCCCACAGGATGTTGGAACGTGTATTTTTTATAAAACAATGAGTGTTTTCCATTCAAACACTTACTGTTATTTTAATAAAATTATCATTATATTTGAGTACAATGATAATTGGGACTTTTCGTTCAGGATTTATAGTTACTTCTATTTCCTGAGCAATTCTTCAAGGTTATATATGATTTGAAATTTGAAAATCAGTAAATTAACAATGAGATATAAAATTATAATTACATTTGTGTGCTGATCCCGTTTCATAACTTAACAATTTTGACATGAGACATATTAATCAGTTATAATATTAATAATAACAGTTTTCAACTTTTGAAGACAGATATAGATAAAGACAGATATAGATAAAGCAATAGCTATTATTATTATTTTTAAATACTTAACTTAAAAGTATGTACAAAGGCAAACTTAAAGCCATTTCGGCTTTTTCTACCAGCTGACCTCTGGGAGAGTGAGACAGTATAAATATGTGGGGTGCAATCCTAACCAATAAACTACATAAATACTCATCAATATATACTTATTATTATATATATGTATATATATATATATATATATATATACATATATAATATTAGGATGTAGAAATTTGCAATAATAAGCAAACATAAAATAAAATACTCCAAACGAATAAGGAATAAAAAATCAAATAATAATAGAGGTAATACATACGAGTTGCTTCCCTCTGGTGTTGATGGCGTTGGTGAGCTTGACGACGGTCTGCGTGATGTCGGTCACCAGGGCCTTCTTCTTGTCTGCGATCAGGGTCTGCCGGTCCTTGATGACCTTCATGGCGGACCCCAACAACACCCGCTTGTAGGACACCTCCGACAGCAATGCGGAGATATTCGCTCGGGCCTGACAACAAGTACCGACACCTCCCTTCACAAGGGGCCACCTCCAGCACTTCGCACATTCATGCATCACTCAACATTTTGTTCGTCTTTTAAATTGAATATTATGATTAAATCTCAAAATATATTTATTCACGTAAACCTATTACAGGCATTTGCGACATTATTTGAATTATTATGAACAGCAAAGTGTCCGAAGAGTAAGCTGTTAGCAGAAGACCGGCAGCTCAGCAGATTCCAGTGACCTGTTAATGTGTAATCTGACTGAGAAAGAAATCTGCAGGAAAACCTCACCTTTATCAGATTTACAAAATAAAACATATACAGAATTACACAACAACCGATTAGACTTACATTTTTGTTATTTTATTTTAAATTATTCTCCGTTAGATTTTTATTACTTATTTTATTATATTTAATTTATCGATTTTAGTATTTAGATCATTGTTGACTGGGTTATCTGAAACTGCTGTTTGTAGCATGTGGTCGCCGCCTGTCACAGGTGCGCCGTCAGACTTGTGATTTAGCCTCAGGTACAAATGCATACATAATAAGTTATTGTGCGCGACCCTATTATTATAGTAAATAAATAAAAAATATTCTAACTCTAACCAAAAAAATCAATATTCGTTTTTATACAATATAAGTAAAGTATCATCACGACCGTTTCTCTTCCGGGGTGGTCAGATACCACGCTTATAAATAATTTCACATTTAGCCAACTTTACTGCCGGCCAATCATGACAAGTGGCAAGCTCGTCGATGTCTCCAGCGTACCAAACTCGAATCAAATCACAAATACATTAAATATTAATTAAATTTATTTATTTACATTAATAAATATTTTTTTGTGTCCCGACCAGGAATCGAACCCGGTACCTCCGAGTCTAAATCCTCGAACCTTACCGCTAGACTACTGTCTGCCTTTATACAATATATATTTTAAAACGCCTCACTTCTTCCAGAATTGTACGATCAGCAGTTAGCTGTTCAGGTCAGGTGTCTCCAATTAATGTATATTATACCTGCGTGGCCATCTCTGCACTGAACTGGTACTTGTGGTCCCTGTGGTGTGTGAGCTGGCAGTCCCGGCAGGTCAGGCGGTCACATGTCTCGCAGAACAGACTCAGTCGCTCCTACAAGACCATCGATATTGTCAAGGTTACCAACCAACATTACATATAATGTTTCCAAACATTACGGCAATATGATCGAGTGTTTAGTCGTTTGGATAAATGTTAAATGTTATAGCAAAGTATGTTCATTACGGTATCCCTTCCGGGGTGGTCGGAAACCACGCTTTTAAAGAAGCGGATTCACAATTAGCCAACTTTACCAAAACGACGCGTACCAAACTCGAGAAATACAACAAATAAATTATTGTGTCCAGACCAGGAATCGAACAGGGTACCTCGCGTCTAAATCCCGAACTTAACAGGAAAGAGGACAGGAAGCAGTCAAATATTAGTCTAAAATATAAGAATTTCGTTCATCAATGTGACAACTGCTGGGCTGAAGGATATAATGGAATGCTAAACGTTTCATGTCCATGTCAATCTGCGCGGAGACCGTCACTCTCGAAGCTGGACAAAAATATATCTACTTCAGGAAAAAAGCCGACAGACACATTCAGCTAGGATGGCCGGCATCAGGGAAGCTGCCACGCAACATCTCACAAACACTTTAAAGACGAAAGTTTGTAACCAGTGCGTTCTTCCAGTACTGTGGTGCGGAGCAGAAAAAGAGGCGGCAAGCCTGCTCCACAAATTTAAGGTCGCTCGGCGGGCTATGGAGAGACCTATGTTAGGTATTTCTCTGATGGATAAAGTCCGAAACGTGAAAATCCGCCAAAGATCCAAAGTTACCGGTAAGCTGAAGTGACCGAACACGTGAGTCGCAGAACCTAGTCCTATGGAGTGGAGACGTGTCTGCTGTACCTGCGTGTGCTCCTGGCAGTACATGTCGTCCCCGCCGCGGGTGGCGGCCGCGCCCTGGAACTCCAGCTGCGCCTCGTCCTTGCTCTTGATGGTGTGGTCCTTGGTAATCTTTAGTCTGAAACATTCATCCCACCCCCTTCAACGCGGAGTCCCAGACCTCCACAGTGAGGGCAAGTACCTCAACTGCTATAGTTACATGAAAACGTTCCTATAATTTTTTGAGATATGTTGAACTGCATTCACTGATTTGAAAAAAAATGTACAGTCAGCAAGAAAAAAACAAATATTTTTTATTCGCTTTAGAATATGTGTAACAATGGTGTTTACAAAATATTTTCTCAACAAATTCCACCATAGTATGGTGAACAAATTTTATCAGAATATAATTGCAACAATAATATACAAAACAAAAAAATATTAATAATAAAAAAAGTGCAATACAATATAATTTACATAATATGAATATGTTTTAAACATTTAGTATTCGTTTATTGTATAAAAGACATGTGACAGTAAAGTCTTTTAGTTTTGGTCTAAATGACATTTGAGATAACAATTTCAGTTGATCAGGTAGCTTGTTATAAACTTTAATACACATGATTTCTACATTATTACTAATGACTGTCACATTAGATCTCGGGAGCTTTAGCTCTTTATGATAGCGTACACTTTGGCAACACATTTGTGCTCTTGTTAGAAATAGGTGTAGGTATTTTCAAACAAAAATGCATATAATATATTATTATTGATTAATAGGCGAGCAGCGCATTGCTGATATGCCTATCTCAAGCACTGGTGTAAAGTTTATTAAATTGTCAATAAAATGGTACTATGACACAAAAACTTTTTTGATGCTAATCGACCCTCTTTCTTATAAGGACAGAAATCTATACTGGACCGACTGCGGTTTTCCTTGTATAGAAAACCGTTGAATCTACCGGAAATATTGTTTATTACCAAAAAAACCTATTCCCTACTGCCATTCTTTCATATTCTCCGAGGCCGATTGAAGTTTAAGTACAGAAACAATACGGTAACTCCAAAGACTTTAACATTTTATTGAGTTTTACAAATGACGTGCATAACTGAATAAAGAAGGCAACTTTTAAAAGTAGTTCAGTCTAAAATAGATATCATACGAGTGACACAATGACGAGCGACACATACGCGTGGAGATTTAGTAATGTTTTGCGACGTACCTGCGATGCGCCTGCACGCAGGTGTCGCAGATGCAGTCTGCACAGTCCACGCAGTAGGAGGTGGGCGGGTCGGGGCCGTCGCAGGAGCTGCAGCGCTGGCCGCGGGGCTCGCCGGCCGGCTCCAGCGCCTCCTGCACGAACCGCTGCGCCACCAGCAGCGAGGGCTGGCACTGCAGCCGACACTGCGCACACGTCAGCACGCCGCGCTCCGCACCTGCGCACACACTTGCTATGCTCATCATCACCGACCGAGTCATCCGCTGATTGGTGCCGTCAAATGCTTTAAAGATTTACGGAGGTGACTCAAATGCTGTGTTCGACATACTTACGGGTGACGAAAGCTGGATTTACTGTTATGTTCCGGAAACACGAAAGACAGTCTGCTCAGTGGGTGTTTCCTTCCGAGGAGTTGTCAGCTAAAGTGAAGAGATGTCGAAGTGTGGGGGAAAAAATGGTGGCCTCATTCTTTGGAAGGACAGGTTTTAGAGGACCAAAAAACAGTTACAGCAGAGTGATACACTAACGATTGATTGCCAAGTTCGGTAGAAACAACCTCGTAGTACTCATCTCCTTCACCACGACAACGCCTCATCGCCCTCCGCCGGGCGAACGATCGACTATTTGGCGACGTCAGACGTGGAATTACTGGGTCACCCGCCGTATAGCCCTGATTATATTATCGCAACGCGTGATTTTAATTTATTACCGAAAATAAAAGAAAAACTTAGAGGAAAACGTTTTATGGACGCAGAGAAACTTAAGAGGAAGCAGTGGCTGCGTATCAAAAGGCCATCGAAGAGCTAGCGCAGGCTAAGGACGAGTGGTTCTCAGTGGTTGGTATTTTGAAAAGACATAATAACTTACTAGTTTGCTCAGTTTTAGATTTTCTAAGAACTCTCAGTTTGACCGTCGTATAATTATAATCCTTACTAATATCATACATGCGATTGTAACTCTGTATGTCATTTGTTACGCAATCACGCCTAAACTACTGGACCAATTTAAATGAAATTTGGTACAGAGATAGTCTAGAGGCTGAGAAAGGATGTACGTTACTTTCTAAAGGGCTGTAGGGGATGAAAGTTTAATATAAACGAACAAATAATGTCAGATGTGTCGAATAAAGATTAGTAGAAAATGTTATGGACACTGAACAAGTAACATCATACCATATAGAGTTTCTCAACTCTTTAGAATTATCCGGGGTGCCTTCCCATAAGTTGAGGCTAAAAGTTAGTGTTCCAGTCCTAATAATGGGAAATGTAGATGTGCCAAGGCTATATAATGGTACACGGCTACAAACCACACAACATTATAAAAGCTATAATTATGACTTGAATGGCAAATAGAGAAAATGTTTTAAATCTCCGTATTCCAATATTTCCAACTTATTTTAATGTATGTATATGAGTTTTATTTGCAAAATAATTAAAATGCTGCAGAAAGTCAATTCTACCTGGACAATGTCGCGAGCACAGCTATCTACCTGGACAATGTCGCGAGCACAGCTACTCAAAATATATAATACATTATATAGGTATTTATTAGATGATGAAGTTCTATATTTTTAATTAATAAATTTCTTTCCCTTATTAATTAATCAGTCAAATTGATTTGCACAGTAGTGTTTGTTAAACAACAATATTTAATAAACAGAACAAAAAATGTTTTGGGAATAATATTAATTTGGGTTTCCTAAGAAATTATTATTTAAAAAATGCCTGTCTAAAGAATATATTACATCTGTTTGGGTCATAATTATAAAATAAACTACATTTCATGACAAATCTATCATTCATCTTGTAATTGACCTAAATTGTATTTACAGTTATATGTATATGCATTTTTAGATAAATTATTCTAAATAGTTTACATGTACAAAAAGTTTTAAATATGAATATGACAGCTCTAGTACTAAAGGTCTAATTCAATGCCAGTAATAAAAAAATATATATTCAGTCACCGGTCACATATAAATGTGACAGAAGCGGTATTTTGTAGAAATGTCGGAATTTTGAAATGAGCTGATCAAAATGAATCCCACTTGTGAGCCAAATAAAATTCATTAAAGACTAGGTTGTTGCATTTACTAATGTGAAATGCTAGAATGTTTAACCAAGTGAATAAAACATGCAAATAGTTGTATATATTTAAACAATATAGTATTTATACTTCCTTCCCACAGGGAGAGGCAGAGGGAGGGAGCATTAACAATTTCTTTGCTAGAAATCATTCAAGATAACTAATATTTATAATCTAAAAGATAACAATATGGTCATTCTGTTCTTTTTTTTTAAACTGGTACATACAGTCCGACTTTCAAAGAAATGGTACAAATATTAACTTTCAGTGTCAAATACTTTCATAAGTCGACCGCCTGCTAACAGTCTTAATTTTTTTACTAGGCCTTGATTGATATGAAAAAAACTTTTTTTTTTCAAATAACTTCATTGCACAGTAATATTTATTTAAAAACTTTATTGTACTATGTACAAAGGGCGGGCTTAATGCCGCTAGGCATTCTCTGGCAGCCAACCTTTGGGACAATACAGAGAATTTTAATTATCAGGTAGGTGCAAAGGGCTTAAATATGAAACTTAATTTTATAAGAAAAAATAAATAAACTTATTCTATGATTGGTATCATAGAATAAGTTTATTTATTTTTATACATATTAATATACATGCAAATATGTACGCAAAAATACATATACTACATATAATACATACACTATTGGAAGCTGTTAAAGTAATGTGAATATACCATTTTTGAGTGATCTATTGGATGCTTGGCGAATTTCTACCGGCAAATTGTTCCACAAACGAATATATAGTATAAATGTTATTTATACTATATATTTTTTATACTATTTATTTATAGTCATCAATAAAAGTATTGGAACTACTTTATTGTATCATTGTACACTGCACAAGTAGCCTTAATTGGATGATGTCCTTTACAATACAGATGTATAAAAAGAAAATTAAAACTTTTGAGGCTAAAAGCAAGCTCTGACATAAATAACAGATTCCACTATTAATGTTTGTGCCAAGTATTAAAAATTGGTTCAGTAGCTTTGAATGTAAAGAATAAACCAAAAGAAAGAAACTCTTTGAAATTTATTATATTAGTATGTATAAAGGTGTAGTAATGACCTAGGAAGTCCCTGGAGGTAGGCGGTCGTTCCTCCAGCCGAGCCTTCACACAAGGCTGGCAGCAGGAGTGCAGGCACTCCATGAGCTGGGGAGTGCCCTCGCTCTGGGAGAGTACTCCATTACAGAACACACAGCGGGTGGAGGCCCAGGAGGCGCGTGGAGCCAGAGAGTCTGGACCCTCGCCGCCGCCTTCTGGAGTCGTCGCCGCTGACGGGTCCACCTAATAGAATTGTTTTTTTTTACTTAGGTTTTACAAAGAAAATATCTACAGCACTGGTTGCTTTCAAATTAGGTTGTTAATATGTATGGGACTGACATTATTAGTTGTGGCGGTGGTGGGCGCCGAGAGCAGGTCCTCGCCTATCTCCTCCTTGATGTTGACGCCGAGATCCAGCAGCGCCCGCTCGATGTCGTCTCCGGCGTTAGTGTCGGTCTCCATCATTCTACATTCATTCATTAATCCATAGCTTCCAACAAGAGAAAATATGCCCCAACTTTCACCACCGAGTTTCCCTGCTATTAAACGAGCACGTCAACAGCCTTCACTAGACGCTGGATGCACCAAGGGCACTTCTTTACTTTCACTACAACTAACACCAGACCCTATCAATATATACTTCTTTTGAACAGTCTTTTTAGGAGCTGTTGTTATTAAATATTTTAAACTAGAATTAAGCTAATTAATCTAATACACATGCGCGAAATATTGGAAAACCAAAAAAAGTTATTAACGAGCGCGACCGAGACGAGATTTCATAGACAAGAAAAATTTACGTCATAGACAAACGTAAACAAGCATAAACATGGGATACTCGATTTACAGCTGATTTCCTATAAATCATTATTTGATGATAACAAATAAAGGTAGGGTAAGTTTATAATCTAGGACCTAAAGATGTAGCATATTTACCACGTAATTTAAATGTAGTTATAATTAATTATTTATAGGCTAACCTTTCATTTTAAATACAAAAATAAAATTACATCACTAATATGTCAAATGCTACTGATACTCAACCTCATTCAAAGTGATTTGACAGTTCCACGACAACTCGGCGAAAATGGCTGACACGGGGCCTAGTAAGAGTGATATTGAAGCAATTTTTCAAAGATTACGTGCAGTTGCAGCAAATAAAGTGGGTACAATATATTCTCTAATATAGTCCGCGTTAGAATAATATAAAAGTTAGTGTTTTGGTGCTTGTTCAGGTATGTTTCGACTGCAACGCGAAGAACCCTACGTGGTCTTCAGTGACGTTTGGAGTTTTCATCTGCTTGGACTGCTCTGCGGTGCACCGAAGTCTGGGGGTGCACCTGACTTTCGTGCGCTCCACCCAGCTCGACACAAATTGGACTTGGAAGCAGCTGCGTCAGATGCAGCTCGGTGGAAACGCTAATGCCGTATGTTGCACACATATTAATACGTTCACCTCCCTTTATCTCTTTATGACTTTAGCGATAACTTTATACATCATTGTAAAGTGTAGTAGAGATATAGCAGTAATATTAATTGGCAGTAG